>MU218443.1:23866-34998 GCA_018584345.1 Thuja plicata | reverse complement strand
CAAACAACTCTTCTCTCCATTGTATTGTTGTTGGTGAACTTCAAGGTTATGAATGGTTTAAATCCAATGTAGCAATATCACGTATGCTAAGGTATGTCATTTTTTTCATCTTCTATGTTAGCGTATGTTTAATATTCTTTATATTAACTAATGTTATTTTTTTCCATATGTTGATAGGTGAGCATTTATTACCACCATCAAACATTATACCTCGCTTCGTACCGAGAATTATCTGCCATTATGAAAGATATTGGAATAGAGTATCAAACAATACATGCATGTCCCAATGATCATATTATATATCATAAACAACATGAATTTGCAATAGAATGCCATGATTGTCACATTAGTAGATATCGATCAGATCAAACAATAAAAAAGGTGCCTCACAAGGTTCTTTAGTACATTCTCATTATTCCACACCTGTAATGATTATTCAGGTGCACTAGCTTGGCATAATTTATAGATTACCATCCATGCAATAGAAGTTAAGATGAAATTATGTTAATGCCTGTGGATGGTTCTACATTTAAGGATATAGAAGATATTTGGCCACTCTTTAAAGAAGAACCTCGTAATCTCAAGCTTTCATTGGCAGCAGACGGTGTCAATCCATTTGGAGAGATGAGACCAGTTTACTCGGTCTGGCCTATTTTTGTTATTAACAATAACATTCCTCCTTGGATATTCATAAAGAGAGAGTACATAATGTTGGAAATGATTGTACCATGTATTTTTTTATTTAATAGTCATCTAAATTAATTTATAAACTCCGCATCAAAATGATCATAATAATTATGTAATATTTTTGTCCATTCGAATAGGTAACTACCAAGTGAAAGATATGAATGTATATATTGAGCCCCTTATTAATGATTTGCTAGAGTTATGGAATGGGGTCACTATGTATGACATCTCTAGACCAATAGGACAAAGACAATTTGAATTCCATGCAATGCTTGTATGAAAAATACATGATGCTTGTATGGACAATACATGATGTCAGACTTTGTAACCAAATTTGTCGAAGGGCACCAGACTGATTGAGACCGATTGGGCTATGTTGTGTCAAAAATTTTGATGCCACCGGAGAGTAAGTTTTGGCTCAAATAAATCTGGTTTAAGGATCGTAGTGATCCAAGAGAGGCTGGAATTAGCCCTGTGAGATGATTTTGAGTGGCACAAATCATAGTGAGATTGTTGCACTCAAAAAATTCCCATGGTATTTCTCCAATGAAAGGGTTGTTATAAAATTCAACTTCAATGAGATCTATGCAGTCACAAAGTGATTTGGGAATGCTACGTCCAAAATTATAGGAAGTAACATGCAGGTATTGTAACTTTGAAAGTTGACCAAGAGATTGTGGCAGCTCCCCAACTAGCTAATTGTCGTGCAGATAAAGTTGAGTTAGACGCTCACAATTGGCTATAGATGAAGGTATCTTCCCTACTAAGTGTTAGAGTAATCATTAGTTTTCTTATTAATTAAATCATGTTGATTTAAGTAATTAAGTTATTACTCTTTAGTGCTTAAGCTTTCTCTTAGGTGCATTAATAATTAATTCTTTTATTAATTATTAATGTGCAACCTAGCTTTTTTAGGCTTTAGGGTTTTGTTCACCTTTATAGGTTGAACCTTGTAATTCTTTTTCAATTAATTCAGATTATAATTTTGCTCTCACTTTTTGAGTAACTTCTAAGTTCTGCTTTTTCCTCCTTTTGCTTCTCTCTTGTAACAGGTTATTTGCATGCAGGTATTCTTGGCATTCTATGGATTTGTATTTCTCAAATCCTATATGGTATCAAAGCAACACTGCTACTGCTTGGTCTGGGGTTTGTGAAGCTGTGATTCGAGGGCAAAAACCATAACTTTTCTAGGGTTTCTTCTTCACTCTGGAAGATACACTTTTTTGGAGCACTTTGAGCTAAAACGGACACCACCATCACGCTTAGAAGGCCTAGGAGAGTTAATTTTCATATAAATTTCACCATTTTTGGCCACAGTAGCCTTTGGAAAAAAATTTCTCTCTGGCTCAAATTTCGAGGTGAAAAATTAAAAAAAAATCAAAAAAATCAAATTTTAATTGATTTTTTTCGTTAAAAACTAATGCATGCAGTGTTAAAAATTAACGCTGCTTTGTAAATGGGCGCTGCCGTCAGTTAACCGCTAGTGGTTAACCTCTAGCGGTTAACCTAACCACCAGGGTTTACTTTCAAACCTTCTATGGGGCAGTTTTGAGCACTTTTGGTATTTTGGCCAAGTCTTGAGCATACGGTATCAGATTTTTGACTTCCTTATATCATTGGAAATCTCTTTCCAAGCTCTATCTCATCATGTAGGTTTGATTTTCTGGTTTTTTAGTTTTGATATCTGTTTGTCTAGTCAAAGTCAGAACTTGTGTTTTTCACTCTCGGGGGCATATCTTTGCGTCTAAAATCCGTTTTGTGAAAATGAATAGGCGTTGTAAAGGTGTTACAGTGATATTTCTATATTTACTATCTATTTTATCAGAAAATTTACCAAGTAAATTTCATTCAGATTTGTGTGTTTTTACACTTTGCTCAATTACTTGGACATTCTGGCACCTACATGGGTTCTGTTTTCATGGGATGGATAATATTAATTTGATCTAAATACTGTAAGGTCAGATTTCTAAGTTTGTTTCATTTTGAAGAGTTATCATGGGTTTTTCTACTCACCCTTTAGTTGTTATTCTGGAACGGGGTAATTATGAGTCATGGGCAAATGATATACTTACACATTGTAGGTGGCTTAATATATTGCCTTATTTGTATGATCTCATACCTGAACCAGCCACTTCAGAGGGAAAATTAGCATGGGATATTATTAGAGATCACATAGTAGAACTTATAGTGTCTAGTGTTGATCATGACACTGTGTTGGCTATATCAGACATTGATTGTCCTCACCCACTTTGGACACATCTTTGGGAGATCTATGGAGACCCTAATCTATCTCCATTCCGAGAGGATCCTGCTTCAGATTGTCTCATACCCATTTCTTGGAGAGAGAATACACCCTTTGATCATGATACGTTAGAGGAGCTTGAGTATTTAGACACCCTTACATGTTCCGATGGATCAGAGGCTTGTCTCATAGTTCCCACTCTTCCAACTGAGACTTCACTAACATCTCTTGTTGCTCCTAATTCTGTGCAGCAGGGAATCATACATCTTCCAGACATAGATACTTTGGACTTTTATATTGCAGACATATCTTTCTTGTTTGTTGAGTCTTATACTGCAGATTTGGAGGATTATTTTGAGGACATTCATCTCCTCTACCTTGACAGTCAGGTTATCATTGTTCGCCCACCATTATCCATGCATTCAGCGGTTGCATTTCAGGATTCTCCACATCAATTTGGATTTGGCATCATTTGTTTCAGTTCAGACAGAGAGATTCTTCAGCATCCGATCATAGCACACATCCTGAGATAGATTGGTTTATCACTCTTCACAGGGTTTCTTCGACATCTTCCTTTGGATTCATTTCTTCCCAAGGGGAGGAATATCATTTGCCGCTGGAGGATCTCCTTTTGGATTCTACATCAGGCATCTACCATTGTGACAGGAGTTTCTTCATTCTGGGGGGACTTTAGTGTCTCATCCCTCTCTCATGGGGGGGTTGGTTGTACTTATGGTCTTGAGAGAGTCTCTTGAGCCATTTCATTTTTGCATTTTTCTATCTCTTTTTGGAGAGGGGTTTTTCCCACTGGGTTTTCTTCTTTGTCTCCGGTTTACAGAGATTTCCTTGTATTGGGTACCTGATCAGGCCTTGTTGCCGGGATCCATTTCCTGCTTTCATAGCTGTGCTAGGTTAGCTTACCCCTTGCGCTTAGCTTAAGGGGGGGTGTTAGAGTAATCATTAGTTTTCTTATTAATTAAATCATGTTCATTTAATTAATTAAGTTATTACTCTTTAGTGCTTAAGCTTTCTCTTAGGTGCATTAATAATTAATTCTTTTATTAATTATTAATGTGCAACCTATCTTTTTTAGGCTTTAGGGTTTTGTTCACCTTTATAGGTTGAACCTTGTAATTCTTTTTCAATTAATTTAGATTATAATTTTGCTCTCACTTTTTGAGTAACTTCTGAGTTCTGCTTTTTCCTCCTTTTGCTTCTCTCTTGTAACAGGTTATTTGCATGCAGGTATTCTTGGCATTATGTGGATTTGTATTTCTCAAATCCTATACTAAGGAATTCCTTCCCAAAAATAACTTGGCTAGTTTTGTCAAATTCCCAACATTTGATAGGATCTCTCCACTCAAATTATTGTCATTGAAATAAATCACCTCCATCAAGGGAAGCCCAAATATGGAGACGGGAATTCTTCATTTGAGGATGTTACTATAGATTGACAAATAATTGAGCTTTTTGAGGCTACCAAGTTGGACATGGATTTTCCCATGGAGATAATTGCTTGAGAGATCTAAAGATTCTAGCTCTGTGCAATTTCCTAGCTCAAGGGGAATGGTGTCGGAGATATTGTTAGAACCCAAGTATAGTTTTTTCAAATTGTGTAAACCACAGATGGACGAAGACAACGTTCTAGAGAGATAGCTTTTAGAAAGATCAAGTGTACTCACCATGTTGTCTGGAAGGCAGGTGACTCCATTCCAGGGGCAGGGGTATTTGTTAGAGGAATTCCAAGTGCTGAAAAAGCTGGGAGGAGCAGTGAAGTTATGGATAAGAGAAAGTAAAAGGGCTCCATCATTGCTAAATGCTTCATTGCACTGTGTGTAAAATGCTACTACAATAAACACCAATTATATCAGTCTAACTGTAAGTGAGATCATCATGTAATTTTGGAGCAATCAGTCATTTCTTAACCAGTGAGTATAATCTGGAGGGAGGCAAGGCCTTTATCCTCCCCACAAGTCAAAGTCAATAGAGTTTCCAAAATTTAAGCTTTGATTTATTTTTGGTGATGCACATGAAATCACATTCTACTTGAAAAATTAGTTCATTCACTCATTTAAACAAGTCATTGTTTAATCTTACTCTTTTAAACTGAAATACTTCTATGCAATTGCTGAGAAATTTACAAGTCAATACAATTGATAAGTCAGAGATATTTTACACAAGTCAAGTTACAAGTCAATATAATTGATAAGTATGCGATATTTTCCACAGCAAGTCAAGTTAAGTTTTTTTAGGAAGTCAATACAGGGAAGAATTGTTTAGGAAATTTGAAGGTGGCCTTTAATTTTCCAAAGTGAATGTCTTATTAATCATGCATCATTTATTTTCCTATTTACATGGAATCAAACTGTTGGTGATTTAGACCCTTAAAAAGCCCTTGCATTATGATATAAGGTGTTCCAATTGAACATTGAATGGGGTTTCAAAAATTTTGAAACATGTATTTCTTATAATATTGGGTCTTTTTTTTTTAAAATCAATTCATTTTATTTGGAATTTTATATATATATATATATATATATATATATATATATATATATATATATATATATCATTTTTTTGGTTAAATATGTTTTTGATATTATGTGAAACAAATTAGATTAGCAAGACTTTAAGAGTACGTAATTATGCAAATCTTATAAACTAGCATATACATTTTAAACTATCTATATAGTTTATGAAGTACTTCTTTATCATTCACTTTGTTTCCATTTCTAAGGTTTTTAACTAATGAAGTAGCTGACATTTCTCAGCTATTGTGTATATTTGATAATACTTCATAATTGAAAACATGAAATTTCTCTTTTCTCACTATTTTATTCAGGTAATAGATCATATAATTTAAAATGTCAATGAATAAAAAACTTATATAATCAATTTCCTAAAATATTGTCAATATACTATACTGTGATAAATTTATTTTTGAATTCAATTATAGAAAGATATTTGCAATACATTAAGTTAAATGTTTAACAACCACATCTAAATATCTATTCTTCACTTGTATATTTATAAACTACCTTAACCTCTACCAAAATTCCAAATCAACCTTCATTGTCAAATGATTGTTTACTGAAGAGTAGCTTCTATTATATTTACCATGACAACCAATAAAATGAAGTCTACTTTGAGACACCCAATGGTTTAGAGAAAACAACATACTTATTTCATACAGAATTGAAATGCCTATCATACTGTGACTTGAATGAATTACTTTATGCAACCACTATGCATTTTAGAATTTGACTCTTCAATTTATAAAATGTTTTGGCAAAGGGTAAGGGATTTATCTTTACATCTACTATTGAATCCACTGCACTTTTTCTCCGTCATTCTGGTTAACTTTCCATGCTCTGCAGCAAAATCCTATAAAAATCTAAGCCAGGAAATAAAAGTAAAAATTATAGAACAACAAAACTAATGTAGACATTCTCTTACCAGGTGCAATGTAGCCCAGAGTACCCATAAGTGAGGAAGAATCAACAGTGATTGACTTGTCCATGAGTTGAGCAATCCCAAAATTAGAAATATGGGGTTCCATATCTGAATCCAACAGTATATTGTAGGGCTTGATATCACTGTGTATGATCCCCAGTTTGCAGTCGTGGTGAAGGTATGAAACGGCATGAGCTGTGCCAATGGAAATCTTGTGACAGATATCCCATCCTAAAGCTGGAAGGGGTTTCATCTCATGCAATACATCATTCAAACTCCCGTTGGGCATGTATTCGTAAAGAATAAACCCACAATCTTTCATTTTCCATGTCTCCAACACTTTAACTAGATTCTTGTGATGGATTTGCCCTGCTGTTTTGAACTCCCTTCTTATGCTCCTCTCCTCTTTGTCTTTAGGATTTAACTGTATTGCCTTCAAAGTGAACAGTTTACCAGAACATTTATGACTCTGTAAACAACCCCTTTGCCTCCTTTACCAATTACATACTTCTCACTTAGATTTTCTGTTGATTGAAAAAATTCATGTAGTCAGACTGACACTCTCTCACTAGATTTGGGTGCATAAAGTCTCCATGAAATCATAGCTACTAGGGAACTTCCCCAATCACAATAAGGACTGAATAGACATTGCTGAGATGTTTGATTTCCTTATTAGAGAGAGGAGATTAGCCCCTGCATTTACATAAACTCCCCTGTTTCTCTGTTGCACACAAATCTAGATTGCTAGTGAGTGAGATTGAGGATGAATTCAATAACTTCACCCATGACTTGGGTATGCATCCACTAAGCCGATTATTGGATATGTTGACTGCAACGAGGGACAACAGACTGTCAAGCGCAGATGAAATGAACATAGTAGAATTTGAGATACAATAACGATAATGTGAGAAAGATTGGCATGGATAAAATCTCTATCTATTAGGGAGGAAGATTTTGATCTCATTGTGTCAATGCCTTGTAGATCCTCACAAACATAGTCAATGCATTATTATTCATCATACAATTCATCACTAAGAACAGGTGGCCATCACCTCTCATATCTCAATGACACAAGTATGAGGACACACATGTTAAAGGTTTGAGGGCTACATACAATCACATCTTACATTGCTTTACACATATGCAAGAGTCACCAAATTCATTCTATAACACCATAAGATTACATTGGCATGAAGTAATTTGGACAAGTCCAAATATCATAATAAGAAACCTCCACAACATTGCAATTTCAACAAGAACAATTTTTTTAGTTAAGATAATTCACTAATCTCACCTTAAAATATTATATGAATTGGATTATTTAAAAATCTTATCAAGAAAATGCTCGTCTTATAACTTCAAAATATGACTATTTAATTTAATGTTTCTATATGATTATAAAAATTTGTATATTAGTCTAGTAAACCCTTTCATCTTACAAAATATTTTTACGTAATAAATCTTAATAAAAATAAAAAAATAAAAATACAATATATTTTATTTATCTATTTTAATTATAGAGAACTTACCAACCACTATGTCCTACACAAACTTCTTGACACTATAGAACATTGCAGACCACATGAAGTTTAAGATTACTAATCAATTTTTTTTTTAAAGCAAAAGTGGCAAGCCACTATATATATTTATTATAATATTAAACTAATTCGAAAGCTCATCGAAAAACAAGAAAACCAAGAATCCTTTCTCATTACAAAATATTGAAGTATTACTAATCATTTTATTAATAGGATATTACAATATTCTAATCATAATATTAGTTGCAGAATTACCCAATACAAGAAGTTGTGTCCAACTCTTGCATTGTGAAATCACCAAGGAATAACGCTGCTTAGATTGTTGTGTCCTAGAGTGAGATTCCTCAAGCTCCGACATTGACCAATCTCTGGAGGATTGTTCCCTTCCAACTGATTGTGTCCCATGACTAGAATCTCCAATCGCCCTGAAGAGAAAAGAGCTGGAGGTATTGTCCCTCTGAGTCGGTTCCCAGTTAGATCAATTCCTGTGAAATTGTTCTTGGCACCCAATTTTGCAGGTATTGAGCCCGATAGCTGGTTTCCCTGCAAATATAGGTATTCTAACTGTGCAAGACTGCAAATTTTTGGGGATATGCTTCCTATGAGACTGTTGTTGTAGAGATACACTTTCTGTAAGCTCCTTGCACTGAATAGCTAGGGAGGAATTGGGCCATGAAATGAATTTTTGGATAAGAACAAAATTTGTAAATGCCTCAGTCGACCCAACTCGGCAGGAATGAACCCTTCAAGTTTGTTTGTATGTAAGCTGAGCTCCTTTAGAAGACTGAAATTCCCAAGCTCTACTGGGATGCCAGCGGACAGGAATTTTTGGTTCAAATAAAGCTTCTTCAAGGATTGCAGCGATCCAAGAGAGGCTGGAATTGGCCCTGTGAGCTGATTCTGAGTGACACAAATCATGGTGAGATTGCTGCACTCGGCAAATTCCCATGGTATTTCTGCAATCAAAGAGTTGTTGGACAATTCAACTTCAATGAGATTTGTGCAGTTACCAAGTGATTTGGGGATGTGACTTCCAAGCTTATTGGAAGTAACATACAAATTTTGTAACTTTGAAAGCCGGCCTAATGATTGTGGCAACTCACCAGCCAGCTGATTCTTTTCCACATACATTTGTGTTAGATGCTCACAATTCGTGATGGAGGTGGGTATCTCTCCAACTAATGAATTTTCTCCCAACCATAATTTGGAGAGTTGGGTGAGATTCCCAACATTTGATGGGATTTCTCCATTCAAATTATTGTCATTCATATAAATCACCTGCAGCAGGGGGAGCCCAAAAATGAAGAGCGGAATGCTTCCACTGAGTAAATTATCAAAGAGCGACAAATAACTGAGTTTTTTGATGTTACCCAGTTCGACGGGAATATGTCCGTGGAGACTGTTGTTTGAGACATCTAAATATTCTAGCTCTGTGCAATTTCCTAGCTCAGGGGGAATGGTGCCAGACAGATTGTTAGAACCCAAGTACACTTCTGTCAAATTGTGTAAACCACAGATGGCCGAAGACAGCGTTCCAGAGAGTTGGCTTTGAGAAAGATCAAGTTTACTCACCGTGTGATCTGGATGGCAGGTGACTCCTTTCCAGTGGTAGGGGTAGTTTTCGGCAAGACCTTTATCCTCCTCACGGTCAGAGTCAATAGAGTTTCAAAATTTTAAGCTTTGATTTGTTTTTTTATTAAGGAAAACAAGTTTTCATGGGTACCTGAAACCTTACAGAACTATATATAAAAAACCTAGAGCATATAAGCTTTGATTTGTTTTTGGTAATGCACATGAAATCACATTCTATTAAAAAAATTAGTTCATTCACTCATTTAAACAAGTCATTCTTTAATCTTACTCTTTTAAACTGAAATACTTCTATGCAATTGCTGAGAAATTTACAAGTCAATACAATTGATAAGTATGAGATATTTTCCACAGCAAGTCAAGTCAAATTGTTTTAGGGAGTCAATACATGGAAGAATTGCTTAGGAAATCTCAAGGAAAAAAGTATGTGGTCTTTAATTTTCCGAAGTGAATTCCTTATAAATCATGCATCATTTATTTTCCTATTTACATGGAATCAATCTGTTCGTGATTTAGACCCTTAAAAAGGGAAATGGTGTTTTTTATTTTTAAATTAATTAATA
Source organism: Thuja plicata (assembly GCA_018584345.1). Lineage (NCBI taxonomy): Eukaryota > Viridiplantae > Streptophyta > Pinopsida > Cupressales > Cupressaceae > Thuja > Thuja plicata. The sequence goes on along the minus strand of MU218443.1, from coordinate 24,925 downwards.
AATATTATTAATTTTTCAAATCAGGTATAATCTATCCTTTCGTAGCCTTTTCCCTTAAAACGTCCTTGCATTATGATAAGGGCCCGTTTGGCAGCTGGAATACCATATCATGGATATGGTCAATTCAGGAAGATGTTGCATATTTAGGAAGATGCTTATCCTCAAAATGAAATCTGGAATATGGTCTGACCCGTTTGGTTCACCCGAAAGATGAATGAGAAGATGCATTAAGGAATTTTAATTCTTTATTTTTTAATTTCTTTGAATATGGTGTGTATATGTGTGTATATATACACACATGCACACATGTGTATATATACATACATACATGTGCGTGTATACACACACACACATATATATGTATATATATGTATATGTATATATATGTATATATATATATATTTATATATATACACATGTGTATATGTGTATATACACACATGTATACACATATACACACATACACACAAGTGTGTGTATACACACACATATACACATACACACATTTGTGTACATATACACACATACACACGTGTTTTTATACACATACATGTGTGTGTATACACATACAAGTGTGTATCCATGTATACACATATACACACATGTGTGTATACACATATACACACATTTATGTATATATACATACATATACACATATGTGTATATATACACATACATGTGTGTATATATACACACCATACATATACACATACAAGTGTGTATCCATGTATACACATATACACACATATGTATATATATACACACATACACACATTTGTATATATATACACATATATACACATGTGTGTATATACACACACCATACATATGTGTATATATAGACACACACCATACATGTGTATACACACACACCATACATGTGTGTATATATACACACATATACACACATGTGTATACACATGTGTGTGTATACACATGTATATATATACATCCTTATAGCAATATAATATACATCTTTATAGTCACGGATCCCACAAAATATTAAATTTGCTTTTGTAAAAATTGGAATTGGAATTTGAAATTCCAATTCCACCTATT
>MU218440.1:531033-565702 GCA_018584345.1 Thuja plicata | reverse complement strand
TGTGTGTGTGTGTGTGTACATATATATGTGTGTGTATATATGTACACACACACACACACACACACACACACATGCATCCTATGAGTAAATGATATAAATAATATCCTCCAATTTCTTTCTTAGAACTTAATGGTTATAGTATAAAATATGATTTGTTTGTAAAGTCAAATTGTTTATAAAAAGAAAATTTGTTAAAATTTGGTTTTCTTTGAAATAAAAACATATGCCAATATGCACATGTGTATACATGTGTGTGTGTGTGTACATACATCGTACATAACATACTTGTTACAAAATAACATGAATATGATTAGCAAATTATAAAATTCAATTTGTATATCCACTTTGAAATTATGATACATGAAACTTCATATTAAAGATCATTCTGTACAATGGGTTATCTATATTTTATTATTGTGTTGAAATGCGTTACGTACAAACTTAAATAAGCATGATTTCATGAGCAAGAAATGATTGCATGTAATCATAATGTTATCATTTGCCTAAAAAATGAGTAAGTTCAAAAATCACATGCATGCTTGATTATTATTTATTTTATCAAGAAAGTAGTGTAGTTTCAAGTGTGTGATGTGGGTTTGCCTTTTGGATGGATGTTGAATATGGAATAACAGAGAAGGTTGATCCTCTTTTTTGGAAAATTAGATATTTTAAGTGCCTTGTCCAAAGCCATATTTTCAATTATATAAATGAATATATCCTAACAAAATTATATTAATAAGTTTCTCTACTATATCATGGTAGTAGGACATCACATGTTCATGTTAGAAATGCATGTAGACATGTCAGGTTGCACCGAGGTTCCCTCTTACCTATCATTTCTAGGTCGCTAGGAATTTCCTGTTGGGGTAGTAATCTTTTGTGTCATAAAATATTTTAGGGAAGCGTAAGTGTTGTGGTTGGGCAGAAAAGCACTTGAGCCAAGTTCTTGTCTCTCAAGCTTACAACGACGTTCAGAGACCAATTAACTATATTTCATATATCTTTTATTTTACATGAGGTTTACATGATTATTTGTATTGAATTGATACATGTCATGATAACCTAATTTGTAATATTATTTATCTCACTACGTGTGTTAATGCTTGGATTAAGCACTACTTCATTTGAGATATTTTTTTGAAATTCTATGTATATATTGAGTTATTATATTTCATATTTATGGTAATGTAATTTTGAGCATTTATATATTTATGTGTTATGGTTTAAGGAGTGGAGACCATATAGATTGTGGATAAGATCGTAGCATGCAATTAACTCTTAAAATCCCTATAGATGAATAATATAAAAGAAACACAAGATTTGATAAAATAATAATAAAAACTAGTAAGTGATTAGATGTAAAATATAAATTAGAAAACGAAACCCTAAAGGGGAAAATAATGGTGGAGTGAGTAGGTGAAAGCAATATCGAACAATGTATTACTAAAAAGGATATAACCAAGAAGGATTAAAAAAAGATGATTCAAACCCTAATAAGATATAAATATATAATACACAAAAACAACATAGATATAAAAACCCCAATGAAAGGAGGATAAAAGTGAAAGGAAGAAAGGTGTACATAAACACTTTCTATACTAATCTTAGAGGAGAGTATTGTAGTATAGAAATGAGAAACACATAAAGATAAACAAATATATGTAGCATAGGTGTATTTGGGGAAAAACCTTTTGGGAGAAATACCTCACACTCTATAAGAAAAACCAATTGTATTTTTTAGGAGGACATGCACTTATAATTGTATTGCAACACACAACTTTAAATAAATTCCAATAACATAACGACATGGTTGTAAATTAACTATCAAAACCTCTCGTTGAAGCACCCACTAAATATAAGTAGTACATGAAACCATTAAATGGTAATTACAAAACCCACCTCTCAAGCACCCATTTAATAGAAGTAATACATGAAATCATTAAGTGATAATTACAAAATCATGAATTAAATCTACTAAAAAAATGTGGCTTCTAAATACCTACTTAGAAATTCAACACTTGAATTCCATGACGACTTGATAGGCTAAACATATTCTGTTCACTTTATATAAGCATTTCAAATTCCATTTACCAACCTGAGCATTCCACTTTGCCTTTATCATAACATGCATCATAAGTTGGTTAACAAGCATAACTCCTCATTACTATTTTTTGTGTCTTAGGTTTCTACTTTCAATGGTCATAACTATTGATCTAGATCTAGGAGACCATTGGAGCCCCCCCCACCCCCGCTTTTTTTTTTTTCTATTGTAAAGCTAAAAATGAACTATGTAATAGGTATTATTGGAAGCAATGCCAAATAACACCTTTTTTTTTATTTTGACAAAAAACCAACCTAGGGTTCATTAATTGAGTTTGCATGTTTCATAGTTCAAAAAATTATATTTTTATATTTTTAGCATTAGAAGCAAGATTGAGACACTTTTTTTCTTCATAAAAGCTAGGTCATGTAAGAAAGTTGGATTCACAAAAAATGTATGGAAAACCAATTTCCCATATAAGAGACCGACTTAGAACTATCCTAGGGTGGCAAGGGAAAAGTTATCCACTTAAATAAGTATCTAGACTAGTTAAACAATTAAAATAATTAACTAACACTTAACTTTGTAGATTAGACCAAAATAAATTATTTTTTAATTACATGTGAAACTTACACGCAATACTTTGTTAGATGCTAGAGGTTAGAAAATGATGTAGAAGATGTCATTAATTGATTCACCATGATGTTGTATCTTAGTGTTTGTTCAAATGACTATCTTTGAAACCTAAAAAATGATTATGTTTTGTTATGGTTTGGTTTGTGTTTGTAAAATGTTTGTTAGATTTTGCTTGCCTTGGTCTTCATATACCTAAGTTTCAAGAATGATCAAGACACTTATAAATACCTTTGTCTTGTTTAAATTGTGAGGGTTGTGCTCTTAATCAAACTCCTAGTTGGATTGATTCAATGAATTTGAACAGTAATTGATTAATCTTTAAACCTTTTGATACAAATGCTCTTTCACATGTCAATACAAATTCAAATAAATAAAAAGATATATCTTTAAATACTAAATATAAAATACAAATCAACATAAATGTATATTAAATCAACCTATTACAACTGATTTAAAAAACTTATCAAATATATGAATTAAAAAGTTTATCTTTGAAATTTTAATATTAAAATCTACTCCAAAAGTTTTTTAAATCATATTTATACTTATGAATATATTCTTAAATAATAAATTAATTTTTTAAATAGCTTGCTTATGCAAACATCAAAAGATGACCAATATAAGTTCTTTGTTGAAAAAATATACTAGAAATTAAGTATAGAAGACCAAAAATCATACTTGCCCAACTAACTACCAACTAACTATAGGAAGACCAAAAATGATACTTGCCCAACTAATGGATCCACTCCCTAGGTGAGGGGGAGTTGTGCAGTAGTAACTGGTTGGCCCCATGCACGGTGGCGGGGAAATTGTTTGAGCGTAGCCAGTAGACTCGGAGTACTTCGACCGGCATTCATTTACTCACACAGCTGTTTTCAGCCAGGTGTCGGGAGATCGGAGATTTCACAAGTTTACACAAGATCCCCCGTGTTTTACTACGCATCTTCTGCTTTTCTTGGCAGCCATGGAACCGCAACGCCAACATTCAAATAATTTGGCTGCTGCCTGATACGTATATACATCGAATATCTTCCCCTGGTACTGGCATTTTTTGTGTGTACTCCTGTACCAACATATTCACAATAACACAAGAAACCAGTTTGTCGTCTTACGCTGCTGCCACTGGCCCAAAAGCACGGTCCAGCTCATTTCAAATTGTCTCCTTCTTCTTCTTTTCTGCATTCGATTCGTTTTTTTTTTCATTTTCAGAGTTGAAAGGTATCAACAGAACGCAGGGGAAGAGGGAGGAACAAGAAAATTAAAAGGTGAGTGAGCTTGTTTTTCTTCCATATTGTTGAAATTCTTTCTTTTTTAGTGATTCAACTGTGCTGGTGGAAAATTCTTGCGCACGGGCCTTAATGAAGTTAGGAAGTACATCTGCTCGGTAAGTTGTGCTTTGATTAGTTGGGAGTTGAAACTTTAAAGCATGCATGTTTCTGTGTTGCTCCTTCTTTGCTTTGAATGTAAACAGGGCTTATTTTGTCTAAATTATCAGGGTTTCGACCGTTTTATGCTGTTCTATAGTCCCTTACGTGGGTTGCTTTCATTATCGGAATTCTGTCCGGTATCTAGCGAGTAACTCTTAGGAGCACTCTAGTTTCCAGTTTTTTCCAAATGATTTTCTCATCTTACAATTGTCGGCCTAGAACTAAGGTCCTCTTTTCTTCTGTGGTAGGGGGAGTTTGTGTGAGGTGGTGCACGGAGGATCGGTGGAGGGATGACATTTTGCTTCATTCCCGTCTGTGACGTGACCATTTGGCTTCTATCTAGTGCGTGAACGTGTAAGTATGCGGTGGTTTGTAACGTTCAAAATAAATGTTAGAGCTTGTGTGACGCCGCCTTTCATTCATTCAGTTAAAATGTATATATAGCTTTAAAACAGTGATATTCATGTGTATGGATTGTTTGAACTGCTTTACGGAATCTTACCACCTTTTCCTTCTGATGCATATGAATTATCATTCTGCTGCTTATCTTGCTGTATATCAGATTGGAATTTCCGTTGGCTAGCATTTTTGCTGGTAGAGAAGACATAAATCAAATATATAGAAGTCACTTTTGTGAATTGAGAGGGAAGTGCAGGCTACATAATATGCCTGCAGACATGTTGAGCTTTTCTACACTTCCATCCGAATCAGGTCAACAATCAAACCAAAGGAGCACAGATCCAATCTTTCATGGCACTGAGAAGGGTGCCTTCGATTTCTCCAAGTTTGCTGAGAAATCAAAACCAATCAATCTGCAGGATCAGAGATCATTTGAGGAAAGGTCTCTCAGTGAGCTTCTGTCCCCTAATTTGATGTCTCCGCGTCCAGTTTCTAAGACGATTGAAACAGTTAAAAGCTCGGAATGTCTTGAAGGCATGTTTTCATCGGCTCAGAATTCTCCTTGTGCTGAGCATCATTCTTTTGATTCACATCCTATGATTGGCGATGCTTGGGAAGCTTTACGTAAATCCTTGGTTTACTTTCGAGGAAAACCAGTGGGGACCATTGCTGCTCTGGACCCCTCAGAGGATGTACTAAATTATAATCAGGTCTTTACCTCTCTAATCGAAGATATCCTTCCTTTTGCACTTAAATTCAAAGCACAAAATGTTGCATTGCTTGGCTTGCTATGAAAGCACAGATATCTTTTGAAGAGTCTAGGATCCGTAAAACTATTACTTCTGCAAGCAGTAGGTTTTGTTTTGGAATTACATGCATGGCACACTGACCACTTTTCGTACTCAGTATGACATGCAAATTGTATTTGATCTGGGTCACTTTTTCTGTTTGTATTCACTTTGATTCGTTCCACTTTCAGGTTTTTGTCAGAGATTTTTTCCCAAGTGCTTTGGCATTCTTGATGAATGGCGAGCCTGAAATAGTCAAGAACTTCCTTTTGAAGACTCTTCGTCTGCAAGCATGGGAGAAACGCATAGATTGTTTTACTCTCGGAGAAGGAGTTATGCCTGCCAGTTTTAAAGTACTTCATGATCCTGTGCGTGATACTGATACAATGATTGCTGATTTTGGGGAGAGTGCAATAGGCAGAGTTGCTCCTATAGATTCTGGATTTTGGTGGATTATTCTGCTGCGTGCCTATACAAAGTCTACTGGAGATCATTATTTGGCAGAAATGCCTGACTGTCAACGGGGAATGCGGCTTATTTTGACATTGTGCCTCTCTGAAGGATTTGACACATTTCCCACTCTTCTTTGTGCAGATGGATGTTGTATGGTTGATCGCAGAATGGTTAGATTCCTCTCTACTTAAATATATCAGAATCCTTCTAACGTTTAGAGTGATTCTTAGAGATCAGCCGCAACTAGTTAACATCATTACATATTTTGATGTTTAATTTTATGTTGCATCCAGCCCTCCCCGCCCCCCCCTCCCTCCCCCCCTCTCACCCCCCCTCTCTCTATTTTGAAATATAACTTTACTCTGCTTTTTTTTGGTTTATTAGCGTTTTTGTAGCATGAATGCACTGAGAACCTTGATGCATGGTTCAATCATACTGCCCTAATAAATTAATTTGGTTGAAAACTTCTTTTATCTTAATGAAGTAAATATTGAGTATTCAAGAGAGCAGTTTATATATATATTAGTTTCAGTGGGTATTCCTAGAAAGGTATTTTATTATCTAACATTTGGGAATTAATTATTTTGAACCATGACATTTTTTTTTGTTTTTCCTCATTTGTAGGGCGTTTATGGTTATCCTATTGAAATTCAAGCTTTGTTCTTTATGGCATTGAGGTGTGCTCGACTACTTCTTAAACCAGAAGGTGAAGGAAAAGAGTTCATCGAGCGAATTGACAAACGGTTGCATGCATTAAGTTATCACATGCGCAGTTATTTCTGGCTTGACTTTCAGCAGCTTAACAACATATACAGATACAAGACTGAAGAATATTCTCACACTGCTGTCAATAAATTCAATGTTATTCCTGATTCTATTCCAGATTGGGTATTGGATTTCATGCCAGTAAAAGGAGGCTATTTTATTGGAAATGTTAGTCCTGCACGGATGGACTTCAGGTGGTTTTGCTTAGGTAACTGTATCGCAATTTTGTCTTCCTTAGCAACACCTGAACAGTCTATGAGAATAATGGATCTTATTGAAGAGCGTTGGGTAGACCTGGTTGGGGAAATGCCTCTCAAGGTTTCATACCCTGCCCTAGAGGGTCATGAATGGCGAATCGTAACAGGTTGTGATCCAAAGAATACTAGATGGAGCTACCACAATGGGGGATCTTGGCCAGGTGAGATTATCTTTAGACATTAAATATTCTGACAGCAGGTTGTCAACATTCAAAATTTCAATCAATATTTTTTTTTGCACTTGCAACAGCATGAAAAATATTTGTTAAACATGGTTGTTCTATAAATTGTCATATACTTCATATCCCTCTAGACTGACATTTCTGGCTTGGTAATATAACAAAGAAATTGTCGATCTCAAAGGTGCATAATAACATGGTTTGTTGTAGAAATTTTCTTTAAAGTTCATTTCTTTGTGAATCATCTATTATTTAGCCTGGAAGTGAATGATACACATTATCCTTTAACAAAGAAATGGCCAAGTACATCAAAGATTACTTGGCTTTGTGTACCTGATATATTTTTCAGGAAAAAGATAAAAAACACAGCACAAAGATCCTTAATCCAATCTACTATCCAAGGTGCCATGTCAAATCTCCAGCAGATTGATTAAAACTTGTAGCTCCCGGAATCTCAAGGAAGCCTTTCTGTACTGGGAGAATTCCTTGAACATAATTCAAGTAGATCCCAATGTATACGATAGAAGGAAGAGATTAAAATAATTGAAATTGTCGTTACAATTTGTGTCTATCTATATTTGTTTTATTCATTTGATTTTAGCCTTCTTTCTGTTAAGTCCTCTAATTCAATTAGATTCCAACTGAGACTGAGCTGACCTGAATATCATTCTTCCAACCTGAGATGACCTTTTACATCTGGTTGGGCAGAGATTTGAGTCTATGATACATTCTAGGCTGATTCAAAGATCAAAGATGTTGAATGTTCTATACATTGCTAGCAATGGATATCTACCTTAGGTTATCTAACTCAAGAAGGATCTGCATGGTACTAGGGTCTGGCTTTAAAACATTGACCATATTCTAGAACAATTAATTGGTGCCATGTTGATTTCTTGACAAGGTTCAATTCCATATGCTCATTTTGAGTAGGCTCTGGCTAGGCATGTAACATATTTTAATTTAAATTTCTGGAACAGCTTCTATTCAACAAGTAGAAAAACACATTTAAAATACATGGTTTACATAGGGATCCCTTACCTTATTGAGACAAGACATAGTTCAAGTTAGATTTGTCCATGCATAGGTTGACCTTTTCAAAATTCTTAAATGGCTGAGTGATGAGATGGTCTCTTTGACCTGTTTCAGCTAGGCCAGCATACTTATCTTATTACATTGAGACTTGCGCAATACACAACTGTATTTGGTCAATGATGGTGAATAAATTTGTTGGAATTTTCTAAAGTTACTTGCGTGCATCTTTATATAACCAACACATGGAGCCTCATACTAGACTCATCATTAGAGATGACAAGTCTAATATGATACTCCAAATGACCCTCCTTGAGGACTAATCTGGTGTGAGACTCCAAATATTGATGACTTTAAAGATATACTAAAATTTCTCCAAATGATTTCAATATCTGTGCAACACTATGAAAACTACCTCAAATATCTATTGTTATTGGTACGGATATGGGCAATTTTTTTTTGGGGGTTTGGGTACGTGGGTTCAGGTATATATATATTATAAATTTATATATATATATAAAAATAAAAGAAATAAACAAATGAAATCATTTGATAGTATGATATTTCATCATTGATCAACGTCAAATGCCAAAGATAAATATTAAATGCCAATTGATAGTTTAAAAATATTCAAATAAGCCATATCATATATGTCTACATTCACGATTCCAATTTAAATCATTACAATTATAAAATGTAGTTCATGATTCATCAATCATCAATAGGATTATTAAAAAAACCATCATCTATTGGATGTTCATTTTTAGTTGCTGCAAGTTCAAGATCATTTGAACCCAAAGCGGTTCCACTTGCACTAGATGCACCATGTGCAGGGATGTCATCATCATCATAAGCTGTAGTGAGTCTAGTAAGATCCTCAATGGTTGCATCCAAGTTGGCACACTCAGGGGCTATATCCCAAAGCTTCGCTGCCCCATCCTTGTAGTGGGGATCCTTATGTGACGAAAAATACAAATCGGAATGAATATAAATCAAGTCTTCAACTTTTTTTCAACCCAACCGGTTATGCTTTGCTGAGTGGATAAAGGAGTATGTATTTCAGTTTCGTTCAACAATAGAAGAACTCGCAACCTGGACAAAAAACCAACAAAATTAAAAATAAAAATACAAAGTAAATTAAAAAATGTTAAGTACTAAATTGTAGAATACAAGTGGTAAAAAAAAACTTGTAAGATGATCTTTACTGTAAGAGGTTGGAGGTACATAAAATTTTGACCTTGGAGGTATCACCATGTAACAACATCCATGTCGGATTGGTCATTAATAGTTGTTGGACTATGACTTCTTCCTGAGACAAACATGCTAAATTCTTTCTTAACTTCTTTCTCCACTTCTTCATCTTGGTAGAGTCTAGTAAATGCCCGTTTGTACGCATTAACAACTTCAACATCTCTATATGGTGGTAATCTCTATATGATGAATGATTGATTCCACATTTTTGCAAAAGGTTTCACATTCTACAGGGTCATTCTCATGTTTTTGTATTGCCACTTTTACTTTCTCTACCATTGTGTCCATGCCATCATAGACATCCCCCAAACAAGGTGCATCCGTATCAACAAATCAAAGCATAGTCATGATAGGCTAAGTGAATTCCAATACATCATATTCCATACGAGCCCACCAATTGTCCTCCAAGACCAATGACTTGACCTTTTGGGCCCTCTTTGAATTTGAAGCCTTCCATACACTCCATTGGTTGCAAATAACCATTTGACTCAATGCCTCTTGCACCTTCAAAATTCATCTCATTACAATTGTATGAGATGCAAATCGAGTCTCAACAATCTAGGATCATGTTAATAGTAAATTAATAACAATATGTAAATAACACATTAAAAAAATTACTGTGTTCCACAGGGACGTGTCCCCTACCCTTGTACCCCCGTTCCCGTTCCGGGTACGAAACAGGGATGCGGGGACGGATTTTCAACGTCCCCTAACAGTCCCCTTTTCGTTTCCAAATCGGGGACGTTCCGGAAACTGAAAAAAAACAAAGTTTCCTAAATAGGGGACGGATTTGGGTACCGTGGACGGTTAGGGGATGGCTTGGCCGTCCCCGGTACCCAAATCCGTCCCCTATTTCCCAGCCAAAAAAAAACGGCCGCCAATCTTAAAAGGTGAGTTTTTTTAAATTTGTTTGGTTTTCGGCGGGCCCCACGTGAACTCTAATATTAAATAAAAGATACTAAACCCTAGTATGGATGCTAAAAACATAAAAAGCCTAACTCTCTTTCATTTGTTCATTTCATTCATTCTTGCCAAAAAGAAGAAGAAAGAGGAGTAGCAACAAAGCTTTCGTAGAGGACAGTCATATATTTGACATATATTATTTGCTAATACATTACTGATTTTGATTATTATGGACATCTAATTATGGAGTTGAACTTCTATGTTTACTATGTAGTATTTTAGTTGAACTTCTCTTTATGTCATTTCATGCATGAAACTTGGAGCCTTTGGGCGTTTTCTCTATATGTACGCCATATTTTTACAATGAAAGTATTTGAACTTTGTTAATTTGCTATGTATTCATTGTTTTGAGCTTCTAAAATGTCTATGGTGAATGGTTTATCAATGTTATGATATGCATATTTGAATTCTTTCTATATATATAAAAATTCCTCTATTTTTTTAATAGCCGTCCCCTGCCGTCCCCTAAAAATTGGCTCTGAGCCGTACCCGTACTAGAAACACATCCCCGTCCCCGTCCCCTAAAACGTCCCCATCCCGGAAACTCCGTGGAGCATAGAAAAATTATAAATATGAAACAAATTTATATACAAATTGATATTGAACATGACATAAATAAACTAAAATAAATAAATTAAATCTACCTTCAACAACTCCAATCTCGAGAAAGATTTGGACATTGCTTGTGACATTTGGTGGTTTGTCACAAACATCTGGATCTCCTCACCCTCTTCGTATATTTGTTTTATCCACTGGATTTGAGTGCCAATTTGTTGCATCACCAAGTTGAGGGAGTGTACGATGCACGGTGTCCAAAAAATGTGCTCATATCTTGCCTGAACCAAAGCACTTGCACCCCTGCAATTTTTTGAATTGTCCGTAATTACCTGGACCACATTCTCATTACCCACCATCTCTATGGACTCAATGAGGATTCTCGAAATGAACTTTTGCATCTTTGACTTCCCCTTCACAATCAACTTTCTTCAAAAACATTGCTCCTTTGGGGGACATTGCAATAACATTTATCAATGGACAGTTTTTGCTATCTTTCCATCCATAAAAAACAATAGAAACGCTTGATTCAATCCAAGAATCTCTAATGGTTGAAGCGAGGTCTCTACAACATTCCTCTCTCTTTGCAATAAGGTGCTATGCACCTTTTCAAACCCAAGACTTGTGAAACCAGGAGGTGCACTATTAATTGCCAACACCATTTCCTGCCAATATGGTGATCTCACCAAGTTCAAAGGACGACCATTGGCATAGAGGCAATGTGCAATTTTTTGTTCAGCAATATCTCTTGCCTCCATTTTAAATGCCTTGTCCAATGGACCTCTTTTGTGGGTGGGAATTTGTACTTCATCTTCGCCTTTCGTAGAGGGTATAGGCAAGAAGGGATGTTTGGAGGCCGCTATTGTATCAGTGGGTGAATTCATTGTTTTTTTCTTTCCGACAGTATAAGCACTTTGCTTTGCTCTTAGAAAACAATAGAAACACCTGATTCAATCCAAGAATCTCTTATTGGTTGAAGCGAGGTCTCCACAGTATTCTTCTCTCTTTGTAATAAGGTGGTACACACCTTTTCAAACCCGGGACTTGTGAAACCAGGACGTGCACTATTGATTGCCGACCCCATTTCCTGCCAATATGGTGATCTCACCAAGTTGAAAGGAAGACCATTGGCATAGAGGCAAAAAGTGATTTTTTGTTCAGCAATATCTCTTGCCTCTATTTTAAATGCCTTGTCCAATGGACCTCTTTTGCGGGTGGGAATTTGTACTTCATCTTTGTCTTCCGTAGAGGTTATAGGCTAGAAGGGATGTTTGGAGGCAGCTACTGTATCAGTGGGTAAATTCTTTGTTTTTTTCTTTCAAGAATAAGGTCAAATGCCTACCTTAGACGCTTAGATCTCCTTTGTGGAAGCTATTTGGCATCCCACGAACAATCTCCTTCAAAAATAATCACCTGCCCTTCGAAATGACAAAAATGGAGACTAAATGAGAAGAGAGAAAAATAGCAAACAAAATGATATGTTTTTACTATGAATAGCCTCATAAAGGACCATTTTAGGGTTTTATGGAAAAAAATAAAACACTTTAAAATATGATTTTTGAGTGAAAAAATCCTTATGGGGCTCGGATGCTCTCCGAATGCTATCTGGGTGCACATCCATTCCTGCGGATGTGTGTCAGATGCGCCTAATGCTCATCCACAAACTGTGGATGCACATTCAGATAACATTTGGACCACATTCAGCTGCGGATCCACATCCTAGCACATCCCCATCGGATGCAAGTGTTGCCGATACGAATCTGGTAACACAACCTAAATCTAACCAATGGAGTGAACACTTGATGCCATTCTAAAAGGATTCCATGAATTCCTGCTCACTTGGTTATCTTAGCCCTATGCATTTAAATATTGCCTCAATGGAACTTGTTGAATGTGGTCTGATTTTTTGGAAAGCCTTATCCTTAGCTTCATCCATTTAGATGCATTTAAAATTTCATTGGATGATGCCTAGAGATGGGAACTATGTGTGCTAATAAAATTGACAACAGGCCCAATGGTTACAAACTTACAACCTAGGGTTCAACTAACTCCAATGAAGTACAGATCAGTATATGTTATGGCAACGAGAATTAATGCCATATGGAAAGTGAAACTAGAAACTACTCAAGAAGAGAGATCAAGATTTTCCAATGAAGGCAACTGAATGCAAGATCTTGATGACAAGAGTGACCAATACCATAATAACAAAAGCACAGACAATTAAAGATTGCAGCTATTCTAAATATATAGGATGCAATATAATGGGATGTCTCCAATATCTACATTTTTGTGCAGGAGAGATCAATTGCAATGAGATGGATGTGCAATGGACGGTCAAGAGTGAGCTGGAGCTGAGTATATAGAATATGCCTCCAAGTTGGAAGTACTAACAACCAATGTGCGATATAATATATGTAGTACATGTGTAGTACATCTCACCACAATTATTAAATGCATGAATGTATATCACCTCCCTTAGTAGATGTTCACTCATGGGCAAGGGAGATAACACCTACTCAAGTTGATAGCTAGCTATGTAAGCTTATCCTATCCGAGGTGCATTATATGCAATAAAGGAATTAACTAAACGTAAGGTTAATAAAAATGCACCAAATCCCCCCACAAGTGTAGCTTAGGTGGGCACGGATACATGTGTCTTGATAAACATGTAGCTGTGTTAGGTACCCATGTACAACATTATCCTCTTGAAAAGAAGCGGAGAAACCCCTCCCCCTTGCAGAGACGAGATGGCTGTAGCCCCTCCAAAAGATGGAATAGCTGTCCTAAAACCCTTGTAAGATTAGGAACATGAATGCCTCCACACACAAGAGAGAATGTGAATGCAGAAGGTCACATAGTGAGTGTTAAAGTAGGTCCCTTTGCAATGAACAATGCAACTTCCTTTCAAAAGAAAGAAACCCTAAGTTGTCAATCTGTTGAATTTCCACTCAACTGGTCGAATCAAGAATCAGGAAGAAGACCTTTGGAACTTGATCAATCTTCCGCAAGTCCGTGCTGAATTGTGACTCAAATTTATCAAGGGTATTATGGATCAAGGGTAATAGGTACCATGCAAGATTCTAGCATAGTGACCATGTAAGATTGATGCACACCACAAATAAGAGAATTGAACCAATAAGATTCAAGTACTCTTGTAGAAGGTGCCAACAGTGATGGAGTCAGATCAATGGTCTCATAAATAACTGTAGGACATGTCACCATCTATTTTCCACAGAATTTTGGGGATAATGATGGTAGAACGATAGGGGATGTGTTTTAGTGATAACAGTCCGAGAGAGAGAGAGAGAGAGAGAGAGAGAGAGAGATTTCTATAATATAATGGACAGCAGTATAACAGCAGCAATATTACATGATATAGTTAAAACAATACTGGGTGATATTGCTGAGGCCTGCTCACCAACCTCATTACAAAATAATTTGTCTTCACTTGTCACACAAAACCACAATATACCAGACCATGGCCAATGCACCATTAATCTCTTTTGCAACTGAAAACAATGATTAACTCTAATACCATATTGAAAATTTTGAAGCTCAATACTTTGAGATAAATCTCAACAATGAATACAGAGATTCAAATTATTGTTGTTAGTGTCAACTGTTATACTACTTATATCATTAGATATGAATTTGAATCATGATATATTTATACTTTATTGCTGTTGTACTCTTGATAGTGCTGTCATGATAAATTTTATTGCTATTTTACTGCTGTCATTTTATATTGATGTTATACAACTGTTATAATATATTGAACAGTATTTTTTTAATGTCATGAATGATTTGTTTTTGAACATTAAAAAATTGCCTTGCCATTGGGGATGTTTGGCCATCCCTAGAATGGATGAGAGACGTCTTAGACTTTCCCAACCATCTTGGGAATGGACAAATGTACTTGTGTTTCCAGTTGTTGCAACACAATTTGGAAACATTTTGAAGATTTGAATATTTTTTGGGATGGCTAGGGGACATCCCTTTCTGTCCTTGCATACTTGAAACACCATTTGGCATAGCCAAGGGACTTCCCTCTAACCCCCAATTTGAGCAGATCTGATTTGTGAGCTTTTAGCTCAATTCTTGAGTTCCCGTAGGCTAATTGGTAAGAGAAAGGGGATTCTAAAATTCATGGAGGTTGAAAGTTCAATAATTTAAGATCTCTATTTATGGCAGTGAGCCTACTTAGCTATATGGATCACAATGACACTTTCAGAAGTGTTTTTGAATCCTGGGGTGTTCTCCAAACTTCGTGGGGATCATCATCATTTCTATTTTTAGTAAGTCTCCGAGTTAGCTCCATTCATCATCCTACTACCTCAGTTTCATCATGGTGTGGTCAGAATTGGATTCCAATGTCAGTGCAGTACTTTCCACAACTTGGGTGAAATATTTTAATTATTCTAATGTTTCATTATTAAATTGACAATTTAAGTGTAATATGATTTTAAAAGGGTGTTTATGCTCCTCAAGTTGGAAACCTAGGAGAAATAAGGGGCCTTTACACATGAAAAAAATTATTAATTTTTTAAAAGGTCATTTGGGCAGGAAAATGAATTATTTTATTATTTTCAAATTGGATAATTTCCCTCCAAAAACTATAAAAGGATGTTGAGGGGGCTTATTTGTTCATATGCTGATGAATGATATTGTTATGTTATGAGATTGAACTCGGGTTTGTCCACAATCTTTTGTGAATGAAAACCTTCTCAAGATCCCTAGTTTCAAGTTTGAAAGATAATCCCTAGCAGCAAGATTGGTGTGATTTCATTTCACAGATCATCATTGCGCTCAAACAAAGTGTCTAGTTTGGATTTTACTATTTTAGTCATGGAGATTTTTGATGTATTGTGAGTTTTGTGAAGTTGCAAAGAGTCTTTTATGAGTTTTTATGGGCGATTGAAGGGGTTCATGATTTCTGGGCCATACCATTTTTTCCCACAGCAGGTGGTACACATGTTGATTGCAAACCTGTGATATCAAATTTCTGTGTATTGATTCTTATTACTACTTGGGCTTGTCATTAAAATCATTTGCAGGCTGTACCTATTAAAGAGTGCAGCAAATAGAGGGACTGGACCATTATATCTGCCAGCATTACCAATTTAGAAATAGGCATGGGAATGATCAAGCAAGGAGCTTAGTTTGTCCTTTGTGTGGAGTTGTCCTTCCCTTATTTCTTGTTTCCAAGTCTTTTTGGCATGGAGAAATAAACTATAGTTGAGTTTAGGCAGTTATTATAACGCTGTACTTGGCTGTACCTGTGATGGATAGACCTGTAGAGGTCTGATTTCTGATATCAGACTGTTATACTCTTGTTTCAAGCTGTTTAAGGTGGAGTTTGGAGGTGATTGGAAGTGTCTTTCCTTCCAAGAAAGTTATGTGAAGATTGAAGAATGAATAGGTACTGATTGTGGATGCTACTCACCCTGCCCAGACCTATTTGCAGTGATTTTTCTGAGCGTTTTCTGTCCTGCACCAGCGATTCCATCCATACATTCGAGGTATATCATTGGTATTTCCTGTTGGATGTGGGTTTCATGATTTTGGGTACCATTGGAAAATGATTCAGCAGTTTACCTTTTCATATCAACACTTTTATCAGCAATGCTTCTCTATCAATGGTAATATTGCTTATGGACTAATGTTGTAATGCTACAGATGGCTATACTGCCCTAAGATTTTCTTTCAACACACTTCATTTGGTAACTTTGAATTGTAATACCACCAGTGAGTTGATTTGATATTGCTGATACTTACCCCATTGAATAAATGGCTCATTGTAATCACCCACCATTGGACAAGTGGAAGGAGTTTGGTGTAAGAGCCCTGCTGGCTCTATTTAGTTTTTGCAATATTATATCTTTATTTTGTATTTTCTGAAATATATACTTATTGTGATTTTTTGACAAAGTCGAACAATAATTGAAACTAATTCTGAATTTTGCAAATCAACAATAAACTTTGCTTCCTTATTTGATTCCAAACTATTTACAATGAATCTATTTGCAAATATTGAAAACTTAAACTACTAAGCAAATAATATAGAAAACCTGGTAACCACGTAGCTGTGTTATTTCTTCAGCATTCATCAAGATATCCATACAAAGATTATCCCCAAACGCATAGAGCTGAAGGTATTGGAAGCCCAAATGCAAATCGAATCCTCCTTATTGCTTAACGCCACTTTCCTTGAAACCCACGGGAAGACCAAAAGGAGCCACTGCTGGTATTAACTGGTAACAACTGCTGGTTAAGATGCTCTTATCTGCTCCTAGTGCCATGTCTCCTATAGCTGGGTACCATTATTATTGTCTGCTGATAAATTATTCAAAATCTGAACAATCCTTCACCAATTTTAATGATTTGAAGCTCAGTAATGGCTTCTGATTGAAACCATCTCCCAATTGCACAATATCATTGAGTCTTTCACCAACTCAAGGTGTTGACAGAAGAATTCACAATTCCCCAAGCAAGGCTGAAACCCTTTGTTTTTCACTAGAAACTTCTCCAAATACAAACAAAATTCATCAAATCTTCATATGGTTCGATTTCTCCCTTTTTGACTTATATATTAACTCTATTCTCTTGCAAGCCACATTAATGATTTCATTTCACTTGCCTTTGATGCAAGGTTGACTTAGTAAAATATTAATTAATGCCTTGGACTTAGGCGCCAATTCACATAATATAAATGATGTCCTTTATTAATGACTTTGGCCCCCACTTTCATTAATAACTTTATAATAAGCTTTTTTTATGAAATTATTAATAAAGTAGAACTTTATTAATAATTAATGACCATAGCTTTAAGCTATTAAACATGAATTCAAGAAGTCAACCATGATTCTGGATGTCAAACACTCAAACTACACATCCAGGACCCCTTCCAAAAATAGTATTTGAGTGAAGCTGGCTTACTATAAATAGTAAGTCCCTCAAAATGAGCCAAACGACGAGTGCAAAGGTCTGCACCTAAATCCAGATGATCTCTGATGAGAAGTAATGCCCCAACTGCCCATGTAACAACTAACAAGGGACCCTCAAATCAAGAATATTATCCCACGAGGGTTAAATGATGGGTTAACCCCTCAACCACTGACACTGACTAGAAAGGGGACATTACATTTGGTTTTCATTTTAGTTTGTATAAGCTTTTCCAATGTTAGTGGATGTGCCCAAGTTGTTATTTACTTTCAGTTTGTATGAGCCTTCTTGCTGAATAAGCAGATGTACCTCCTCGCTCAACACTAGAGAAGTGGAAGATGCAATTTAATTTCCAATATTGTATATGCATCTCATAGAACAAGTTCTTTGGACAGTTTGTCGACTGATGCTTTCTTTCAAATAGTTTTCTTTTAGCTGATTTGTAATCTGAAACACTGTATGCTCTCACCTTGGTCTTTTTGGGATCTAGGTGTTCAAAAAGGGGAAAGGAAGTTGTTACACATTTCATCAAAATTGAAGCTTACATATTTTCTATATCGTCCTAAAAAGTAAGCACCTAACTTGTGCTCATTTTGGGACCATTTTGTGCCTACTTTAGTGTGTTTTCTATGGTAGGACCTCATATATCACTTAAATGCATACCTAATTCGAATATGGGTCCTCCTCCTTCCTCAATCTTGCTTGATTTCGAGGTTGGCTCTTGCTTCTAGGCTTGATTTTCCATTTTCCATCCAATCCCATAATTCATTTCCTCACCTAGGACCTATTCATTTATTTTCCGCTTTCGGGATTTGCTCTGACCCCATAACAACTTGCATTTTCTACCCTAGCTCCTTGTCACCTTCCCGGACATCCATGTGAAATTTGAGCCCATTTTGCCTGGGACAAGTCAACCGGCCGATTTGTCCCTAGGCTTTTTGGCTCAAATTTTTCCCAGAGTCCGATGCGGGGGTCTTCTTGCTAGGTTTTCAATTGGGGTCGGCCTGGATCAAATTTGAATCCCGAATTCACTATAAAAGGACCTCCTATCTCCTCATTTTACATATAACATGATAAGACAACCAAGTGCAAGCATTCAAGCAATCAAGTTGTGCAATTGAGGATTTGGATTCAAGATTTGAAGGCAAGCGTCCAATTCAAGATCTCCAAGTCTCCATTTTTCCAAGATCCATCCAAACATTCATATCTTCATCTTCATGCAATCAAGGTGTTCTCTTCCATAGATCTAGCTTCTTTCCCATTGGAGGCCAAGAAAAGAAGTTTTCTATCAAGGAGATCCACATTCATCCATCAAGCTTCATCCTCCTCTCTCTTCTCCAATCAATCATTGTGGCGAATTACAACATCGACTTCATGAGGTTTTGTCTTGCATGATTTCTTTTTAGGTTTTGTGTTTGGTCAAAGCTATTGCATCAACATACTTGATCACATTTAAAGAGGTAATTGCATCTATAAGGTATGATATACTTCATTGTCTAGATCTAGCCTCTGCTACATGACAACAAACTTTTCCTTTATTTCATTTCATTTCATTTCAAGGTTGATTCCTTAGAAGGGGTTTGACTGAGGCAAACCCCTTTCTTCAACCTTCTTTCCCATTTTTCTGTGTGCAGGAATAGGTTGTAGAGCTGCAATTCTAGATCTGGGCAATATAGGCGTAGTTACAGAATCAGGGACAATTTCATTAGATTTAGCCAGGAACAAGTCAACTAGTTGACTTGTTCCCAAAAAGTTGACATGTCCCTGCCCTTTTTCAGTGAAATTTCAGTTGCAGAAAGATACATGTCCCTGCTTGGCAGATCTGAAGTTACAATTGATTCCGAGGTTCCGGTGACAGTCAAATTCAGATTCAAAGTACAATCTTCTCCATCTCATTTCCAGGTGCATTTGTTCCTACCTTTTTCTCCTTGGCACTTACTTTATAAATCAAATCTATTATTTACATTCCATTTACTTTCCATTTCTATTAAGGAACCAAAACCCTACATTGTGTTGATCTCGCATTGGCACCCCTACTCTCTTGGTTGCGCTAATCGGATTCACTTTGTGGTGGACTTGCATTCCCATGTATACTAGATCTTGGTGAGTGATCTACACCTTAGCATTGCTCACCATTTTCTTTTATACATTTTCAAAAATAAAAATAAAAACGAGGGTCATTACATTCCCCTGTTATCCTTCCATTCCCGAAACACCATCAGGATGGGGACAATGGTTTGAGGACCATAGATGCATCCCTAGGGAACACAGATCATCATGGAAGCATGTAGAGGTGAAGAAAGAACAAGAGGTTTAGAATTTACCCTCATGACATGTAGAGAAAGATGGAACTTAATGAGAGCTATTATCAAAGATGGTTTAGAATTTGGAATTTGTTTGTCTATCCCCATGCCAGTGATAGGTGTTTGAATCTATGTAGGAGTTCTTGGTCTAATTGAAGATGGTGACATTGTGCAACCATGCAGAATAGGTGCGGAAGATGATGATGCAACTATTGGAGTTCATCATCAAAGAGGAGAAAATTTCCTCAAGATCCTTAAGGTGAGAGTCCATAAATTGATGATGAATGTTGGATAAGTATCCAATGAGGTAGTTTAGGAGGACAAAAATGATCCCATTGCAAAGAATCACTAGAAGTCTTGGTTATTATTGATAAAACACTAAATTTTGTCGAAGCAAAAAGTTTTGGAGTAGGGTAGTCCTCAACTTTATAATGATGATAGAGATGAAGTAGGTAAAGCTTTTAAATTTTTAAGAGTAATCAATGAAGACAAAGAGTCAATATAAGTTTCTATAAGAGGAGCATTAGGTGAAGTATCCATGTCATCACAATGTTCACAACTTTCCTAACAATCAAGCACCATCACTATATCACTATCATATGGTGGATTCTTAGAATCATCCAGGCTTACGAGTAATCCATAGAAGGATCATTTGAGATTGAAAGATCATTGGGATCTTTAGGCATGTCTAAATTTTGATCCAAGGAGCACAAGTGTACTGAATGTTTGATGTAACACAAACTATGTAGTTGTCAGCATTACAACCAATAAAAATTAGGACACGATGAGTCTTGTCTTGCCAAACAACCTTATGCCAATGGGTAAGAGTACTTGGTTTTTTAACTAATCCATATAGGTAGCACAAGAGGTTTATCCATCTAAAGGACTTAATGATTCCATCTCAGTAGGACTTACAATATCTACTTTCCAAGTCAATAGTAGAAGGATGAGCTGAAATACCCATGAATAATTATGTAAACTCAAATCATTCAAACAAAGATCAATCTAGAGAACAAACTAGCAAGCAAAATCACAAGAACACCTCCCAAAAAATCAAGAAGCACCCAACCAAAATGATTGTGGGACTTTACACAATTACCAATTGTAAAAATGAACTTGATCTTGATGCTTTACAAATGTCAATTGAGGGTATAATATTGAAACTAAAAATATGGAGTAGAATTAAAACAAAGCAATGGTACTACTACAAAGTACACAAAAAACAATAGTTGTCCACATTTTGTTAATGAGTCTCAACCATTTCCTCAAGATGACATATTTCCTTTTTAAGAATTGGTTCCACGCTTAGGAATTTGGAGCTACAACTTTAAGTGATAACACATTAAAGATCATTCAAAATATCAAAAACATATAAATATATAAAAGTGCAAAATCAATAATATTTAAACATCAATCCAAATTTCCACAAGTGATCAACACTTCAAACATTGCATGAAAACATCAAACATTAGACATTAAAATTAAAATCTTTCAATCCAATCAAAACTATTGTAAATGATCAATTATAAATCAATAAACAAAGAAGCTTTTAACAATATAATCGAAGCAAGCAATCAACACTGTTACACAATCAAAATAATCACTACAAATGTGTGAATCAAATTAGAGAAATCAAGTCACAAAATCAAACAATTAACACAAGAAATCATCAAGTTAACTCTTTCTATGCGAGCAATAGTACACTGCCTTATCATCTGCTCGATGTGAACAATCTTGTGTGTGCCAATTTTAGAGCATATAGGAACATGGAATTACTTAAGATTCTACCCAATTCTTGTCATTCCTTTTCAGCCACATTTCATAAAATATCTTTGATTTGCTAATGGTGCTCGTTTAAAGCACAAGGTTGCTAGACTAACCCTACTTCTCTATTTGATTTATGTATCATGTCTATTTTTTCCATGTATATTGCTTTGGGAATGGTACTCATGATACATTTAATGCATTGCATATTGCTTTAGAAAAAGAGAGAAAAATTAACTATAAGGAACGATAGGTTTTGTAGGAGCTTTATGAGCACAATGCCTTTAGTCCATAATCTATTCTCTACATTTATCCATAAGGAGTTCATGGGGGCATTGTTAGATGCAGGTTAGTGAAGAGAGAGGCCACAATGGTATGAAGGACATTGTGAACATAGTGAGTGACAACAAAGATGTGTGGAGCAGTTTTGGTAGTCATATTTGGCTGGCAACATAATGGTAGGTGCTCATTTTAGGTGATATGTTGACATTAAATGACTTGGGCAGCGTTTGGGATGATCTGATGAGAAGCACGATCCTTTATAGGATAATAGGTTTTGAAGGGGCACACATTTATTTCTATGATGACAGTGTATAGTTGGAAGATTGGCTCCAAATGGTTGAGCAAGCCATTTAACTACCTCTAATAGCATTTATGATGCCCAATTGTCTGGAGGATGATGTGAGTGAGATCCAAGGGGTATTTGGTTAGAATAAATTTGTGCTAGCATTAACTAGAGGTTTTGACACTGAAAGCAATTAGGTTGTAGTTTAAATGCTTAGAGAATTTTAGTGAGATTTAATGAGAGGTAGCTGAAACAAAAGTTCCTAGAAAGGGAGACAAAAAGGAAGAAGCGGTGCAAGAAGAAAGAGCCTATTGTAGGAGAAGGTGGGAGGAATGGAACCCATGTGTCTACAAGGAGATTTGAAAATGAAGAAAACACACATAAATTGAAAGCATAAACGGAAAGCAAATTGAAATTCTGCTTACTAATACCATTGCAAACCTTGAAAGAAAATAATTCATGTTGCTCTACCTCTAAAGGTATGTGTACGCAATCTATGCAACATAACACTAATAAAAAAACAAGTAATTGATTTGACAGAATACAAGTGTTTGCTTGATTGATGGATCCAAAATAATGAGGAAACGAATGAATTTATAGATTTCTAAGATGGAGATGAGGATGGATACCTAAGTTATTTGAAGAGTCAGAGTTGTCAAATCAACTGAAAATAATTTTTTTCCAATTTGAGACCAAGAGAGGATAATAGTGGATGATTCATTTATTTGATGGATAAATGTGCACACAAATTTTCTATTTGGAGATTGAGTTAACTGAAGGAGGAAGAAGATACTAAATGGAGACCGAGTTAATTGCTGGTAAAAAAAAAAATGATTTGGAGAGGTGGATATAGGAATTTTAAGTTTCCTAATTAACTGATGAAAATAGAAATTATTTGAAAATGGGAATTAGTTTGCATTTAAATAAATAATAAGATATTATTTAATTAAATGGATAAAGTGGACAAATAAATGATAAATGTAAATTAATAAATGATGAATTAGGAGGCTCTCTTAAAAAAAATATTTTGCATTTAAAAATCCTCTTAATGGGGTTGGCTCCAAGAGGTGGTCATCCTAGATTCTAAATAATTATTTTGTATTCTCTTAATCTTATTTTTCCTCTAGGATTGCTTGACATGGGTCGGCCCATCAAGACAAGAAATTCAGTTTTTCATTGCAAATAAAACTCTGTAAAAGTTGCCACAAATTTGGCTTCTTCATTCACATTAATTTTTTCATCCAAGACTTTTCCAATTGGCCCTTTGACATCAATGACAATAATCCAACAATCCCCCCCTATGTCATTGATGGCAACCCTCTAAGAATAATCTTCTGAAAGCAACAAGTTGACTGAATGGTTCACCTGAGTGTAATGCTCCCCCTTACACAACTTCTCACCCTTTGACATCAATGGAGAAAGGTATCAAGTCTAACTGAATAAAACAATTAATAGCTCCTCTTGAACACATGCTTCTCTTGGAAACTTAGTGAATGGAAGAGAGTGACATCACTCCCAATTTCTCCTCAATTACTCAAAAGTATCTTTTGGAAGAGGCTTTGTGAAAATATCCACAATTTGGTCCTTTGTAGCAACATACTCCAACTTTTACTTGCTCCCTCAAGAGTTGATACTTAATTAGAATATTTTTTGTTCTAGAGTGCATAATTGAATTGTTTGATATACAGATAGCACTTGTATTATCATAGAGCATGGGGATGGGATGTTCAAACTCAACCTTAATATCCTTCAAGGTTTGTTTCATCCATAGAAACTGTGTGTAACAAATTGCTACCAAAATATATTCTGCCTTTGCTGTAGATAGTAAAACTGATGCTTGTTTCTTTCTTAATCAAGACAAGACAATTTTTGAGAAAGAATACTCCTCCACTGGTGCTCTTCCTGTCATCAACACTGCGTACCCAATCTGCATCTGATTATGCTGTAAGGGTGAAATCTTCACCTCTTGGATACCACAATGCAAAATCCGTAGTCCCCTTAAATGTTTCAATATTCTTTTGACTCCAATGACATGGGTTTCCTTCAGAGCTACTTGAAACCGTGCCACCAAACGAACTGCTTGCATAATATCGGGCCTTGTAGCTGTTGGATATAGAAAACTTCCAATCATAGATCTATACATAGTCTGATTTGCTGCAGGAGATTCATCATCTTTTCTCAATTTACAACCAATAATCATAGGATTATTTATTGGATTACAATCATACATCCTGAACTTTATTTAACATATCTTTAGTATACTTGGTTTGAGAAATAAAGATCCATTTATTTGATTTAGAGATTTGCAAACCAAGAAAGAAAGATAACACAATGAGCATTGACATATCGAATTCCTTTTGCATGTCTTTACATATTCCCTCATGGTCTCCTCCAAAAATAATGTCATCCACATATACGACAACAATCAACAAATATCTCCTTCATTCTTGATAGACAAATTGCTATCCGCGATTCCTCTTTTGAAGCCTTTCTCTTGAAGATAGTTGTGTAACCTTGAATACCAAGCCCTTGGGGCTTGCTTTAGTCCATAAAGAGCCTTCGTTAATTTAAAAACATAATTCTCATTCTCTGACATAGGTAATGAACCCTTCAGGCTATTCAATTTACACTCCCCCTTCCAAATTTCCATTTAGGAAGGCTGATTTACATCCATCTGAAAGACTTCGAAGTTCTTAAAACTGGAAAGGGCCAAGAACATCATTATGGCTTCCATATGTGCAATAGGAGCAAATTTTTCTTCGCATTCAACTCCTTCAACTTGAGTGTATCCTTTGACTTTGCATACCAATCTTGCCTTATTTCTTAAAACTTGGCCATCCTCATGTAGTTTTTTTCTGAAAACCCACTTAGTATCAATCACATTTTTGTCCTTAGGTCTTGGGACAAGTTCCCAAGTGTGATGTCCCCGATATTATTAAATAAATAAATTTAATAATTATGGCCCCGACTTTAATTTTATTATCTCTCGGGTCCCTTTTTATTTTCATTTGTTTAGCGCGTTGGCCGTGTCGGCATCATTTGTAATCCTTCGGGACGTTTCCCTAAAGCTATATATTAGGCCGAGTCTATTGTAGTTGTAGGTATGCAAATTTGATATTTTCTTATATGTGCGAATTCCTATAGGAGTTCAGTTTATACCATTTCAGAGGTGAAAGATCCTCTCTACTTGGTATTTGCAGTTTCGGTGGGAGTAACTCCTCACCCTATTCTGCTCTTGGTCCGAATTGTTGTAATCTGAAGTGCTATCATTATTAATACTATTCCTCTTGCATGTGCGAGTTTCTAGACTTGTGTTTTGGCGCATCAAAATATTGTTCTGTGTTTCTATTTTCATACTTGTGTCCAAACTGATACCATACCAAGGTGCTTGTGTCCAAACTGATATTATACCAAGGTGACTCGGCGCCTTTACCACCCGCAGCGAAGGAGGGCAACTGAGGTCGTAACCCTCAAGTCTGTACGCAAGACAACAAGAGGAGATCAGAGGAGGTGACTGTACAGTCACGACTACATCGTACGACCTTGGTTGTCTTCACTGTATGACCTTGGCTATCTTCACCATACAGCCTATGCACACCGTACTGACTGTCCCACTACATTGTACGGACTAACCAAACTCACCATACGGACTCCCAACTTCACCATACAGACTGCCCACACTCTACCATACAGATAAGAAGGCTTTCGTATGACATTCTTCCATACTGCAAAGTTTTTGTCTTGGTCATACACCACTGTACGAAGGTCAAAGTACTGAGGTGAGGTCATTGACGTGCACGGGTACATTACAGTGGTATCAAAGTCAGTGATTCTACCAGCCTGTGGAATCGTGGATGCATAACACGCTCAAGGTTTACAGAATAAGGAGATACCGTTCCGCTGACAGAATGAGGGAAACACAGGATCCTGCCGTGGAAGTTATGGCACTATTAAGAGAACTAACCAGAAGCTAGGCGCAGCTCAATGAAACCATGATCAGAGGACAAGAACGACGACTCATGGAGGAGACATTGCATAGATTGGCGGAAGGAAAGACGAACGGAGAACAAAATGGGCATGACAATAATTCTGTCACAGGGAGACCAAACCCTCATTCACGCTCTTGACCATCGATGCCGACATTCCCGCCAAGAACCGAAGCACCTCGAAGAGAGTGAGAGTCCACCTTTCAAGAAATGCAGGAGCAACTAATGCAAGACTGGAGGAATGTGAATCTCCAAGGGGACTTATACTTTAGAGATTATGTGGATCTACAAATGAGATATTCAGGCGGCAACGGTCGTGGCTATTATAACGATGACCTCAAATGGAATATAGGCAAGGTGAACCTGTCATCCTTTGATGGATCAAGATCAACATCCGCACAGGCATGGGTACAGAAGGAAGACACATATTTCCAACTTAACCCGATGCCGGAGGATGAAGCAATCAAATTTGCGACGCTTCACCTAGAGGGAATCGCTCACGAATGGTGGCATCATGGAATGGCTACCCTCGGCCACGAACAAATAACCACCTATGCTGAATTCACAAAGATTGATAGACCGCTTCAACGGGAAAGATCCAGAACATAATTTTAAGGAGTTGGCGCAGCTGAAGCAATTTGGATCAGTTGACAATTTCATTGCAGAATTTCAGAGGCTATCCGTGCTAGTTACTGATTTCTCGGAGAGACGATTGGTTGTATTGTTCATAGATGGGCTAATAGAACCTCTGAAAGGTTGGGTGAAAGGATTCAACCCCATCACGCTCATGGAAGCAATTAAGAGGGCACGTGACATGGCAACATCTTCATCTTCTTCCAGGAGTTATTCACACCCCAAGCCACCCCTTGCTTTGAAGGAGAAAGACAAAAAAATCCCACCTAAGAAGCCATCATTGGATGAGGCCACCAGACAGGATCTCAGGAGGAGAAAACTCTGTTTTAACTGTAAGGAGCCATGGGGACTAGGGCACCGATGCTTGGGCAAGGGAAAAATCCATTACATTGAGGTGATGTCTGACGGTGAGGAGCATGAGGAACCTGAAACCGAAGGAGATGGACAACAAACTTCTAAGGAGGTTGACATAAACTGCGCGGAGAGGATTTCCACTTTGTTACGGAGAGGAGGTGCCATTGCAACACTTGCTGGTACTCTGAGGTGCATTGTATTTCGGGTACGAGGTACACTCCAGGGACAATGGGTTGTGGTCATGCTCGATAGCGGCACCACACTCAACTTCATCAACTTGTCACTTGTGAATCGAAGGGGTTTGCGTATGGAGGCGCACCAAGGGTTCGAAGTGAAGGTGGCAGGAGGAAACCTCTTGTCATGTACCCATATGGTCTCGCAACTGAGCATTACCATGGGGAACGACATGGTAACAAATGCCTTCTTTATAGTAGATCTGGATGACATGGAGGTCATACTGGGCATTCAGTGGATGGATACTCTTGACGAGTACACATAGAGTTTCAAAAGAATGGAGTTCTCCTTCGAAGTGGATGGCAAAAAGGTAGTTTTGAGGGGAATGTCGAATGGAGGCCCAAAGGAAATCTCGACACGACGAATGGAGGCAATCTTCAGACACAATGATATAGTCTGGGCGGCACACTGCTTCGTATCCACAAAACCGTTGAGGAGTCAACAAGCGTACTACCATGATGACGAGCTTCAGGCCGTAGTGGACAAACACAACTTGGTTTTTGCCGACGTCCTACCATCGAGTTGGAGGAAGGAGCCAAGCCTGTCATCACCACACCCTACCGCCATCCTAAGAAGTTTAAGGATGAGATAGAGAAAACGATCTAGGAACTCCTCGACAAAGGATGGATCAGGTCCAGCTCTAGTCCCTTCGCGTCGTCAGTAGTGCTTGTGAAGAAGGATGGATCCCTTTGGATGTGTGTGGACTACCGAGCATTGAACAAAAAGACTATCAAAAACAGATACCCCATCCCTAGGATCGATGAGTTGTTGGACGAATTACATGGTGCAGTCTATTTTTCCAAAATAGATCTCTCCGGCTACCATCAGATCCGCATGAGAGAGAAAGACGTGGAGAAGACAACCTTTTGTTGCCATTACAGACACTATGAATTCTTGGTTATGCCGTTTGGGTTGACCAATGCTCCGACCACCTTCGAGTCGTGCATGAATCACATTTTCAGCAAGCAATTGCGCAAGTTCTTGTTGGTGTTCTTTGATGACATGCTCATCTACAGTAAGATGTGTGAGGAACATCTGAGGCATTTGGACAAAGTTCTGGGGATCATGGAGTCACAATTATTATTTACCAAAAGGTCCCCATGTGAATTTGGAATGACGGAGATATTGTATTTGGGACACATCATTAGTGCCCGAGGGGTTCAGATACACCAGGAGAAAATCCAAGCCATTTTGGACTGGCCGCCTCCCAAGACTCTTTTGGAGCTGCATGGATTTTTTGGATTGTGCAGTTATTACATAAGGTTTATGAAGGGATTTTCATAGCTCAGTGCACCACTCCCGGATTTGACGAAGAAGGGATCTTTTTAGTGGAACGAACAAGCGCAGGATAGCTTTGACAAGCTGAAGTCATGAGTTCTTGTCTGGTTCTGGCACTACCAAATTTCACTTGGCCCTTTATCCTGGAGTGCGATGCATCCAGAGAAGGCATTGGGGTAGTGTTGATGCAGGACCGTCACCCCATTGCATTCGAGATTCATAAGCTCTCGGGAGCAGAGCGACTTTATTCCATCTACGACAAGGAGATGCTCGCCATCATGCACACATTGACAAAGTTTCGATAGTATTTGGTTGGAGCTAAATTTGTCATACGTACAGACCACAACAACTTGAGATATTTCCTGGAGCAGAGGGATTTGAACGAAAGGCAACAAAAGTGGGTAAGAAAAATACAAGCATTTGATTTTGATATTGAGTATGTGAAAAGAAAAAATAATGTGGTGGCTGACGCTCTTTCGAGAAGGCCTACTATATGCTCTCTATCCCAAATTTCGACAGATTGGAAAACACATTTGTTGGTTGAGTACTCCAAAAATATTTTTGCGTGTCAGTTGATGGACGGTCAAGTGCAGGATGACAGATACAAGGTGGTTGACAACGTCATTTACTACAAGGGAAAAATCTATTTAGTAACTGAGTCCAAGATGAAGGAAAGGATTCTAAAAGAAATGCATGACTCACCCTTGGTCGAACACCCAGGATACCTGAAGACTTACAGACAAATCCTGGATTTGTTTTCTTGGAAGGCCTTAAGAATGATGTTCTACACTATGTACGAGAGTGCTCCACCTGTCAGCAAAACAAATCCGAGCACACCTTACCTGTGGTACTTCTCCAACCATTGCCAATCCCTGACCAGAAGTGGGATAGCATCTCCATGGATTTCATTTCCGAGATTCCCAAAGTGCAAGGAAAAGATTGCATCTTTGTCGTAGTGGATAGGTTGACCAAATATGCCCATTTCTTTGCCATCTCCGCTGGATACTAGGCAGCTCAAGTAGCCGAGTTGTTCTTTCGTGAGGTATTCCGCCTTGCACGGTCTTCTGCGGAACATAGTTAGTGACAGGGATAGCCGATTTCTCAACACTTTTTGGATGGAGTTATTTCGGTTGGCAGAGACAGAGTTGTCCCCAAGCACAAGCTACCACCCATAGATGGATAGACAAATGGAGATTGTAAACAAATGGCTGGAGGGTTATCTTAGGAACTATGTTTCAACACAGTAGAAGGCATGGGTCCGTTGGTTACATTTGGGGGAGCACTGTTACAACACTACCTACCACATGTCGATAAGAATGGCGCCTTTCAGAGCATTGTATGGTTATGAACCTTCGTCATTCGTGGATTTGGCGCTGGGTGACAGTCGCGCACCAAGGGCCAAAGACTGGCTACAAGAGAGTTTGGATATCCTGCGATCTCTCAAGGATAACCTATAGAGGGCTCAGAACCAGCAGAAGATGTATGCCGACTGACATCGGATTGAGCGAAGTTTTGATATTGGCGATCTGGTATACCTCTGGCTTCAACCATACAGGCAATCCTCCCTGAAGGTTTGTGGTAAGGAGAAGTTGAGGCCACGCTTCTACGGACCCTACAGAGTGATTCAGAGGGTAGGTGAAGTTGCCTACGAATTGGAACTTCCTGAGGGGAGTTAGATTCACAATGTTTTCATGTGTCGTGTTTGAAGAAGGCTGTCGGGCATTGTGTCACAGTGTCGAGGGAATTGCCGAGGGGAAACTAATCCTGGAGCCGACCAAAATTATCGACGTCCGAGAGAAGAGGCTAAGAACGCACACCGTCAAGAAATTTCTTGTGCGATGGAAGGACCTTCTGATCGAGGATGCCACTTGAGAAGGTGAACAGATTTTGGAGCATCCAAGCTTGCAATTGCTTGATGACAAGCAATTTTTTGGCCGAGAGGACTATGATGTCCCTAATATTATTAAATAAATAAATTTAATAATTATGGCCCCGACTTTAATTTTATTATCTCTCGGGCCCCTTTTTATTTTCATTTGTTTAGCGTGTTGGCCGTGTCGACATCATTTGTAATCCTTTGGGATGTTTCTCTGAAGCCATATATTAGGCCGAGTCTGTTGTAGTTGTAGGTATGCACATTTGATAATTTTTTATATGTGTGAATTCCTGTTGGAGTTCAATTGTATACCATTTCGGAGGTGAAATATCCTCCCTACTTGGTATTTGTCGTTTCAGTGGGAGTAACTCCTCACCCTATTCTGCTCTTGGTCCGAATTGTTGTAATAAGAAGTGCTATCTTTATTAATACAATTCCTCTTGCATGTGCGAGTTTCTAGACTTGTGTTTTGGCGCATCAAAATATTGTTCTGTGTTTCTATTTTCATACATGTGTCCAAACTGATATCATACCAAGGTGACTCGACGCCTTTACCACTTGCATCGAAGGAGAGCAACTGAGGTCGTAAGCCTTAAGTCCGTACACAAGACAACAAGAGGAGATCGGAGGAGGTGACCGTACGGTCACAACAACATCGTACACCTTTGGCTGTCTTCACCGTACAACCTTGGCTATCTTCATCGTACGACCTATACACATTGTACACACTGCCCCACTGCATCATACGAACTAACCACACTCTATTGTACAGACTCCCAATTTCACCATACGGGCTGCCCACACTCTATTGTACGGATAAGAAGGCTTTCATACGACATTCTGCCGTACTGCAAAGACTTGTCTTGGTCATACACCACCGTACAAAGGTCAAAGTACCGAGGTGAGGTCATTGACGTGCACAGGTACATTACACCAAGTCTCATTTTCTGGATTTGATCCAATTCGTCTTCCATAGCCGGGATCTAGTGCTTGTCTTCACTTGCATTTGAAAAGTTCTTTGGTTCCACGTTTTTGCATGTTTTGTTGTATTGGCAAGTCTTCTTGTTTGAATTTCTATGCCTTTGTATCCTCTAATCAAATCTTCAGGATGGTTCTTTTGAACAAATCTAGATGGTGTTTTTCGTGGTGATTTTGATGGAGTCCTTGGAATTTTTTGCTTACCTTCTCCAGTTTCAGTTTCTTCCTTTATTTCTTTTACTTCAAAAAATTTCTTCCTTTTGATAATTAATCTATTATACTATCTCCTTTTGATGCCTTTCTTTGTTAACTCTCACATTTGCACTTTCAACAACTCTGTGCAATCTTTTGTTACAACATTTGTAAGCTTTTCTCCTCATGGAATATCCAAGGAAGATACCTTCATCATTTCTGGAATCAAATTTTCCCAAATCTTCCTCATCCCTTCTTATATAGCATTTTCTTTTGGAAATCTTGAAATACCTTATTGATGCAGGTCTTCCCTTCCAAAGTTTATATGGAGTTTTTCTTTTACTCACCTTGATGTGTGCTGAGTTTGAAATGTAGACAGTTGTATGAAGTGCTTCTTTCCAAAAAGTATCAGATATTTTGGATTCATTTAGCATAGCTCTTGCCATTCCTTGAATTGTTCTATTCTTTCTCTCAACTATTCCATTTTTTTGTGGAGTTCTTGCATCTGAATATTGTCTCTTTATCCCATGCCTTTCACAGTATTATTCAAATTCATTTGAGGTAAATTCTTATCCTCTTTCAGATCTAAGGCATTTGATCTTCGACCTTGTTTCGTTCCCTATGAAGGTTTTCAATTTCTTAAAATTCTCAATTGCTTCAGACTTTTCTTTAAGAAAAGCTACCCAAGTCATCTTGGAATAATCATCAATCAAAACATGAATTAAATCTCACCTTGCAAGACTTTTGTCCTTGTTGGCCCATGGAAATCAGTGTAAACAAGTTCTAAAGGCTTTGTTGTTGAGTACTTCTTAGATTTGAAGCTTGTCCTTGTTTGTTTGTTGTATTGACATTGTTTGTGAATAATATTTGAAGGCTTTTCTATCTTTAGCATTCCCTTATGGCTTACTTTTTTTTATCTTCACAATGTTACCAAAGTTCAAGTGTCCTATGCCAAATCTGACTCTAATCTTCTTGCCCCAAATAGCATTTCTCACTTTTGACTTCATCGAGGATGTACAAATTACCATCTGTTCTATAAGAATCAGCTATTAATTTTCCATTTTTCATGATTTTACATCCTCCAAAATGAAACGTGAAGGTGTTCCCTTGGTCACACATTTGAATCACACATGAGAGATTATGCTTCAATCCTTCAACATATAGGACATCCTTAGTTTTAGTTCTTCCATCATCCAAACTAAGTGTGACTTTACCTTTTATGTGTGTTGTAGCACTGTCCCCAAAATTTATGTTTCTTTCATTGACAATCTTTAGATAGAGAAATTACTTTTGTCACTAGTCATGTGTATTGAGCAACCACTATCAACATAACGTGAAGGTGTTCCCTTGGTCACACATTTGAATCACACATAGGAGATTATACTTCAATCCTTCAACATATAGGACATCCTTAGTTTTAGTTCTTCCATCATCCAAACTAAGTGTGACTTTACCTTTTATGTGTGTTGTAGCACTGTCCCCAAAATTTACTTTTCTTTCATTGACTTTCTTTAGAGAGAGAAATTACTTTTGTCACTAGTCATGTGTATTGAGCAACCACTATCAACATACCATTGATCTTTCTCATCTTGAGCATGTGGTGCAACTCGTCCTTTGTCATTTTGTCTAAGTCTCCCATCTCTTCAATCGCCGACACTTTGGAATCAAATCTATAGTATAAAGTTCTAAGTAACTTTTGAATGATCACAGATTCCTCGATTGTTTCACAAGGACCCATTAGTGTGTTAACAATCTCATCAACATGAAGCAAATCTGCAGCTATGTTCTCAATTTTTTTCATTTTAAGGCTTTCAAATTGTTGTTGATGGGGCTGCAACTTTGCTTTCTTCACTTTATCATCTCCTTCATAAATATTCTTCAACTTATCCCACACTTTCTTCCCCAATTTGCAATGCATGACCTTTACAAATTCAGATTCGGCTTAGACTGCATAATATTGCATTCTTGGCTTTGGCATTATTCTCACTTTCTCTTTTCTGGCTTGATCCGTTGGGGGAGTAGCAGGTGGTTTATAGCCTCTTTTGGCATATTGCCAAATGTCATACACTAGGGCATTTAAATATGTTTCCATCCTTGTGCTCTAAAAGGTGTAATTTGTCCCATCAAAGAGAGGTGCTTGGTTTAATAAGAAATCATATGATTTTTGCCCGACCATGTGTGTTCTATAAGATCTCCCTTCAAGCGGTTAGGCTTTATAGAAGGAACCGACTCTGATACCAATAGAAGAAAACACACAATTATACTGAGGGGGGGGGGGGGTTGAATCAGTATATGACTATTTTCACTTATTTTAAACTTTAGCAATCACAAAGCAATAATAAATGTATCCACACAAGTAAGATCTAGCAATGGAGACATGAGATGCACACACGATTTTACATGAAAACCATTATGGGAGAAAACCATGGCAAAACATTGCTTATATATATATATATCACCATTATGGGAGAAAACCATGGCAAAACATTGCTTATATATATATATATCTTCTTACAAACTCTGTAGGCATAAACCCCCAGGAGACACCAATTCCCTTTATCCAGTAAGAGACTCTGTTCTCTTGGAGTGAGAGGCATCAACCTCCTGATCTTGCAAAATAGAATGCACCAACCTCTAAAATGCAATGTAATAATAATGTTTTTGGATCTGCTCCAGATCACCTTCAAAAACTGCTCACAACTTCAACAAAA
Organism: Thuja plicata; assembly: GCA_018584345.1. Taxonomy (NCBI): domain Eukaryota; kingdom Viridiplantae; phylum Streptophyta; class Pinopsida; order Cupressales; family Cupressaceae; genus Thuja; species Thuja plicata. Next base: position 531,143 of record MU218440.1, on the reverse strand, counting down.
ATCTGCCTTAGAACTTTGGTCTCAATTCTACAATATACCTCTACTTAGATCTGCAATATGATCTTTAATGATTGCTCCCAAGTCTGAAATGTATGTTCTCAAAAATTTGC
>MU218440.1:518947-529346 GCA_018584345.1 Thuja plicata | reverse complement strand
AACCCTTAGTTTGTGCCCCTCGCTTTTACTTTAATATCTATAGTTACGGCTATACTTTCAAATAGAATTGAAGATCCATGTTCTTTTGTGATCCTCATTGAGACTTCTAGTGACATTCCATCACAACCACATTACTTTAAAGTTCAAGGTAAAATTTCCAAATATAGAATTGTTGGTGTAGTGCCACCAAACCCCCATAAATATCAAGCACGCAAACTCCTTGAACAAACCCTACATACTCCCATACATGCTGACTAAGGCTTGGATTATTGCAAAATGCTAGTAAGAATTGACTGGAAATTGAAGCCTAAGTGCCCTCACCTATTGCTTAAGGTTTCTTCAATTGTTGCTATGGATCTCATTTGAGGTCCATAAAACTAATCACCTAAATCTTTGAATGCACATCCCTTGCGCATTCCGTAGATGCTTGCTAGTCCATAGGCTTACAACACATGTAGGGTGAGCAGACCAAAACAATAAGTATTATCGGCAACCTAGGACTTGGTTGCATTTTGGATGAGCTCATCAGTTGGCTATGTAAAGTAGCTCAAGAGTGCATTGTACTCATCAACTTTGTGGCTGGCATAGGCGCTGCTTGCTACTGTGGAGCTTTTCCTCTCCTTCCATGAAATTTTTGTTGCTAAGTGATTTGTAGTCCTTAAATGAGGTTGTGACGTTTCATTGATTAGGGACCTCCGACACCTCATACTTCTATCCATTCAATATGTCCTATTGTAACATTTGGATTTTTGGAAGTTAAAGAAAAATAATTGTAACTGCCTCATTAGTTTTCAAAGTTTCACAAAGGTGATAATGCTAAAATTCATCAAGCCATAAAGTTCTTGTAGGTTACTGTCTTAGTGGGTTTCATATCATTACTAAATTCCCATGTAATTTTTTCAAGTGATTCCTTAAATGGTTGGCCCAAAGGGTACTTATCTGACCTTGGGAGGAGGAGGTTCTTCCTAGGAGGGGGAAGCCCAACCAAAGGGTTAAACGGAGGGCATTTATGCTATTGACCTTTATGTATTCTGTAACTTATGCTCTTGGTTACCTCTAGGGTTGAGTTGAGGAGTATGTAGAAGAGAATTTATGCCGTTGACTCAATGAAGGTTGGTTTGATCAACAAGAGAGTACTTGACTTATAGGTTGAAGGAAAGGCACTAATCAAACATGAGGAGCCAAGAATTTCCTGAGCCTCCTCAGCCATTAAGTTGAATGTATAAATTAATTAAATTAACTCACCATATTTTCTGAAGTCTGCATGGAGTTGTAGGCCATGTTGCCAACTTGGTTGATGTGGGTGCTTTTCAATTCAGATTCATTGTAGTGCCAATTAGGGAAAGTCAGATTGATAGCCTAACCACCCCAACTCTCTATGATGTATAAATGATGGTTGAAATGATTAGTAGAGGGGGATCCATCTAGAGGGAAGGAGATCTAAAGGGACAAAGGCCACTACAAATTATACTCAAGTCTTATTGTCCTTTATTGGCCCCCCTTTTCCAAAATTTGATGTCTTTGATAGGTTAATGAGTTCCAGTTAAATTATGAATTTTATGACTAGCATTGCTATTTTCTATATCCGATTTTTTGTTTTCATGCCCGTTTTCGTCTTGTATGTTGCTATCAAAATAGAAAGATAATTAACTATTAGGAATATTAAATTTTCTGGAGGTCGATAACTTTATCTTTCATTGACAACACCGCTTAGTAAGTTGATCATATATTCTGTAAGTAAATGACTACATAAATCCTAGATGTATGCAATCTACTAGGAATTCTATTAGAGTTAGTGGGTGTGTTCGATCATTTTCTAGAGAATTACTTGTAATGTCAGTATGTGGAAATAATTGAATGTTTGGGAGTCCAGAGTGCTCATACGCATCATTTTGCAGAACAGGATTTAGGTGCATCCATGACAAGTTTCTCATGAAGGAACACGAATTGAAGCATTCCGTTATTGGTGAAGGACTACAACAAAATCTATTAGTAATAGGGCCCCACTTATCTTCAATTATATGTGTTTGGAATTTATGGGAGGCAAGAGAAATGATCACAGAATGTCTCTATTTTAAATATTTACCTATCAGATGTCGTCAATATTGGCCGTACAGAAAAATGTCACAGCATTTTGTGTTTTTTTCCTACAGAGTTTTTTCACATTTTATATTTATAGCTCTTGTTGCATGTTTGAAATGGAATTATTTCAGAGTATTTATTTAGGTTTCTTTTTGCGTTTTGTGTTGGTATGGGTATATATATATATATTCAAACTTAAATAAAGGATTGGCGTAAAAGCTTGCATCCTATGGGAATATATTCTATTTAAAATTCACGTGGAACATGTTCTCAGCCGCAACTGCCTTATCATGGGATCTTTCAAACGGGAAACATTCCTGGTAGGTGTGGGGCTCAGGTTATTATCCTGGTATTTTTTATGTTTTATCGTTAATAGTTTTCTCGTTCTTTTTTGTAGCCAATTCACAATATATCATCATTTCAAAGGTTTATGATATTTCACAATCTTGGAATGGGCTAGATGCTTTACAAATAGTCATCAGCAACTAGTACTTGGCATTATAATGGTTTTGCCTTTGTTGATTGACCTTGATATCATAAAAGATATGAAATGTGGAATTAAAACGTGGATACAACTATTTTCTCTCTCTAAAATGTGATGTATTGTTTTGAAGTGAATCTTGAATGACTTCTTGCTTATCAGATAAAAAAGTTATATTGGCCTGGTTAATCTTTGTTACCAGCATCCTGTGCATCTCTTAGAGTACAAACCTCAAATCCTTATTTAGATTATTTTATTTCTAGGCATCTTTTCAGGTTTTGACTGTAAAAATAGAGCTCAATATATGATTAGTTTTGGGATGATCATCTCTTCTTAAGTCCAGCCAACTACGACTGAAGTTGTTGGACTCTGTTATAGCGAGCTATTTTGACATTGCATATCTTATTTTATTGGACAGTAAATTTCATGTTGGTTGGAGATTTTGGGCTAAAATTAATTAACACATCAAACGATCAGTTATGGTCCATGGAAGTGATTACTCCACGCTTCCCCCGAATCACCAATGTTTGGGGCTTTTAGAATTTCAAAAAAATATTTTAGATGTTGAATAGTTGTTAAGGATATGCTGAAAGTAGAATGATTCTAATAATTGCATTTGTGGTGTTCATGCAGTGCTCTTGTGGCTACTCACTGCAGCTTGTGTCAAAACAGGAAGGCCACAAATGGCAAGACGAGCTATTGAATTAGCAGAAAACAGATTATCCAAAGATGGTTGGCCTGAATATTATGATGGTAAGCTTGGACGCTATGTTGGAAAACAGGCTCAAAAATGGCAAACTTGGTCAATTGCTGGATATCTGGTAGCAAAGATGATGCTTGAAGATCCATCCCATTTGGGTATGATATCTTTGGAGGAAGACAAGAAGATGAAACCTTCCCTTACCAGATCAGCCTCTTGGACGATGTGAAGTAGTTTATAGTTTTCTTTCTTCACCTTCTAATAAGATTAAACTCTATTGTTTGCATACCAGTGGTTGAATTTAAGGAAAACATGGATTACATAGCATTTAAAGGAATGTCATCCATAGTAGATGTATGAGAGTGAAACTACGAGGTTAAATGCTCTTTCTTGCAATCGTATCAAAAATGTTGAATAAAATGCAGCAGATAGTCATGCAATATTCCTTTCATGTTTCTCTTGCTAACTCGAACATCTAAAACTAAACTTTAACGTTTCGGATCGATTCGTCAGGGAATTCAGTTAGGGCGTGTGCGGATGAGTGTGAGTTAATCCCAGACGAACCTGTGAAGAAACCGCCAGAAAATCGCATACCCTGCTGAACCCTCCGCAAATCATTAATTTTTTTTTTTAATTCTCTGATTTCTTTATCTTTTGCTGAATGCTGGTAATGGCATTGTTCTCATAAGCATGAGTAGCACTGAGACGCGAGCGGTTTCATTTAAGGATTAAATATAGGCCAAAACTTCATCTCAACCAAAACTTGGTAAGCTTGATTATTTAGAAACAAGTTCTGGCTTTGGTTTGTAACATTGTCCTAATTTTTTTTTTGGTGTGGTTTGTAACTTTGTCCAAAAAAATTGTGGTGTGTGGTCTTGGGTTTATCTATAAAAAAACATATATATAATTTCATTAAGGATCACCATTAGGGGCATGGACTGAGTAGTTATGTCCCAATATTTGTAATGCCTAAAATTTTTAAGTGTATCAATAGTTGTAATGCCTAAAATTTTTAAGTGTATCAATAGTTGTAACTTTAAAGTTGTTAGTGTTAATGATGACTATTCATAATTAAATAAAATTTATTCCTTAGATCAAATTGGAGAGGGATTATTGTTATTGTGTGGATGTTGGCCACCTTTTGATTCTTGGGGCTTTCTTCCTCCAATTCTTCAAATGAGATTTTATTGAGAAAAATACAAATAATATATATATCCAACCCAAATAAAATTAGATCAAATTTACAAACCAAAGCTACAAACAAGAATCACAACTTGACCTTAAATTTAAATAATTAATCTTACACATTTTAGTTTTTAGTTTAGATGAATCCAACACCATTTTTTAAAACCAAATCAACAAACCAAAGTTGTAAACCCAAACCTAAATTAGAATGGAGATTGGTAACTTAAAATTATATAATGAATCTTATTTAGATTCATATAATCAATCCTAGAGGTTCTCGTTGAGATGGAATGGTATATGATATTAATGATGAGATAAAATTAGTAGCATCATAAAATTGGCAAAGGTAGTATTACATGAGTTGTGTCATGTACATGACATCACTTAGATGATTGGATATTGAATAAAACACGTTAATAGATCACTTTTTGGACACTTTAGTTTTCTTTGATTCTAAAATGGATTGGTATCGAATTTCTCAAGGTCCGACTTTATAGTAGGGAAGCAATTTTCAAGATTATGGACCATGGTGATTAAATCAAATTGATTAATTACCACCTATCTTTTTCATTTGCATTCTTTTATTACTTTTTTGTTTAAGTGTAAGTGCCACCTTCCTAGGAGGAATTGATGTTATTTTATGCAACTTCAACCTTATAAGAAGTCAAACCAATATTAGCTATGCTTGCTTTTTTTTAAACAGAGATTTAGACAAGCTCGAAACTTATCAACCTTTTTTTCGTATTGAACAAAGAAAAAATACAATAATAAAAATAATAAGCACAAAAAGATCTAAAAAAGAAAGAATAAATAACTATCCATTGTTGACAACAACATATACATTTTGACATAAAAGCTGTGGAAGAAACTAGTGCTCCTAGAAGGTCCAATAGACTGGTCACTCATCCTATTGGTAAGGGGATAAATAAAATTGTGAAGTCTGACACTGAGGAAAATGATGGTCACGAGAGTGAATGAAGAGAAAAGCAAAGCTGTGGAAGTTGAAAAAGAAAGGGAAGTGGAGATGGAAGGCAACTCTAAGACTACAAGTAGTTCTACCCATGTGTTTGAGAGCATCAAAACTGGGCCTATTGATTTCACAAACGAGATGATGCCAGAAGGGGATAGAAAAATGAGAACAATTGGGACTAGCAAATTGAGAACAACTAGTACCTGTGATGACATTTAGTTAGAGACCTGTGTGAAATGTAACACCATGGCGGACGAGCTAGAAAAGACCAAAGCTGGGCGGCTGAGTTGGAAAGGAAAATTGCTAGCATCTCCAGGTTCATCCTGTGTGTGATGCACAACTCAACTAGTTCTTTGTCTTCTACAAAAGTAATTCCTTGACAATCAAGACAAGAAGGAAGACAACTACATGGAACTTTTTAAGTTCCTAACAAAGCACTAGTCCAGTGTGCTGCAACAAGTGAGATGCAACTTCAAAGGAGCTTGTTAGGGATTGGGTACCTTTTGTTTTTATTTTCTTTGTTTATTTCCATCTTGGGCATTATGTTAAGACTGTTAAAGTTATTTTGGTATTTAATTTTGAAACATTAAGTAGTTTAGTTATGTTTAATACTAGGGATGACCCTAGGTGGCTCTTATATAAGACTTATGTTAGTATAGATGGTAAGCTATACATAAGTTCCAGGGGCTATAGTTTTTTTTATGAAACTAATGATTGTTATGTTTTGATGTTTTTGATATTCGTAGTTAGCTATTAATGTGCTGCTACTGCCTTTTTGTTGATAGAACACCCTTTAGGCTATTGTATTAATAGGGAAACACCCTTGTTTTGTTTCTTTTAATATAAAAAGTAAAACATATACATTAAACAAGAACCTGAACCTAAGTAAGCTAAGATACATCAATTGATCATGAATTACATTTTGAATTTGACAAGCTTTTAGAGCTATCTAAAACATTGGACATCTTTAGCATGCATTTGAACAAACTAATATTTAATCTCTTCCAAAAGCTTGTTGTAGGCGATCTTCTTTAGCTGAGAATATAAAGAAACAAATTGTAACATAATGTCAAGGTAAAACCATATCATTTCTACTTCCTGGCAAGTAATATGATTAGAAAAAATAACTAAACATCTACTTTTCCAAATATGCAACAATATATTTGTCTCATTGAATCAACAAAAAACATTCTTGTTGAGCCTCAAACCTAAAACAACTTTCCATCCCAACAGATGTTCAAATATAGTAGGGAAATGATAAAAAAATGCAGTCCATTTCTTCTTAGCTCGAGAACAATCCCCAAAAATGTGTTCAACATGTTGGATAAAAGGACAATTAACTAGAACAATGTTTAAATATCTTAGTTTATCCTCTACAAGCAATTTATGATGTAAAATTTTCCAAGTTGGAATTTGAGCATTAGTTTGAGCTTTAGTCTTCCAGATGTGGGCATTAAGGTTTTTCCATTTCTTTTCTTTGAATTTGTAGTTCGATTTGTTATTCAACCTTGGATTTAGCTTTATGTTTAGAAGAAGTAACAAATAAACCTTATGTAGGAGAAATAGGAAAATGAAGTTTTCCCAAGCCAAAGAAAGTCTTTGAAGACATTATGTTGGAGAGAAGTGCATGGTTTCACGAGTAGATCTACAGGCACTAGTGATTTGATAAATGTAAGAAACCATCTACACCTGTTATTTAATCTAAAGGTTTTTTTAGTGATTTTCCACTCATTCCAGTCAAGAGAATTGAAATCCCAAATATTACTAATTTGTTGCACACCTTTCTTAAAAAAATAAAGGTTTGTTTGGGAAAGATAACAACAAAAGGATGCCCATGATAAAACACTATTTTGTTTTACCAAATAGAGGAAGTAACGAAGCTAAACCCACAATGAGAAGTCTTCCATTTAAGAAAAATACAAACCTATTGATAGGATTTCCATATTGATTGTGAAGGAAATGAGGCCCTTAACCGAAAGAAAGGAGACATTAATACCTTAACGGTACAATCCACACCTTGCAATTTATTTTTTGCAACAAGAGAAATGCTATGACAACCCAAGATTTCCAAGGTTCATCACTAGTCACCACTCTGATAATATATTTTGTTGATAAACAAGAGCCTTGAGTCTTACTATTCAAAAGCTCCAACCCAACCTTATTTTCTGGGTTGTACACAATGAATCCAAGATGAAGTTCTAAAACCCGATTTACCATCCCATTTGGTACATATAAATAATCTTAAATCATTTTATTTAGCTCTTCATAACCGCTTTTGGATGTTATCCAACAAGAGGAATAGTAAACATGGGGTGCCAATTTTTTTTATTCACCACTTGAACTTTACTAGAAAGTGATAAACACTTGTTTTCCTAATTGAAGATCTTGTTTTCCTGTTTAACAATGAACCAACTCCACATATCAAATAAGGAGAGCCTCAAACCAAAGGGTATACACAAGTATCTAGTAATTTGTCCATGTCTAATTTGTTTCCATTCTTTGTATGTCCAATAAGGAATCGAAACAAAAATTTGTCATAAGAAATTTGGTTTTATAGCAGGCAAGCTTAGATCTTGAAATAGAACAGTATATATCAAGAACTTCCTTCACATTGTTAATTTTAGTTTTAGAGTTTTGAATAAATAATGGACTGCCATCAACAAAATGTGAATTAGTCAATACAACATTGTTAGGATTATGGATGCCTTTAATTAAATTCATTTGATTATACTTTTGCAGGATATAACCAAGATCATCTATGACCAACACATGAAGAAAGGGTGATAAATGAAAACCTTGTCTGATAAACCTTTGTAATGGGAACGAATTAGTGAGATACTTATTGGTCACAAGATGAGCATTTGCATCTTGAAAATATAATTAAAACATATTTACAAGTTTGGGACCAAACCCCAACCACTGGAGAATTTTGATAAAAATTCTCCACCTCATTCTATCACAAGCCTTATCAAAATAATCTTTTACCAGCAAAGCGTTCTGCCCTAATTATTGGACCCACTTGCAAAGCTAGGATTAAATTATCAAGAATAAAATGTCCACCCAAGAACCTAGTTTGTTTGGGTCTAACTATCTCTTTAGCCAGTTGTTGGATTCTCAATGATAAGGCTTTAACAATGATTTTATACAAAGTATTACGAAGAGTGATGAGACACCATCTAGAAAGACTCTTCATTCTTACCTTTTGGAAGAAGATTAATCCTTTGTTAATTTGGGGACCCAAAGAGCCATGTTCAACGCTTCCAGATAACAACATAAAAGTATTCCTTTATATGCTACTACATGCTTTTGTAAAACGCAATAAACAACCCATCAATTTTAGACTTTTATAAGGAGCCATTGAAAAATAGCTTGTTTTGATTCCTATATGGAAAGATCACGATCAAGATATTTACTATACTCAACATCCACCTTCTTTGGAATGTTACCTTTGATAATGTCTTCCAAATTTTATAGTACAACAAGCCAATGGGGGTCCTCCTTGAAAAGATTTTCATAGGAATTATAGAATAAAGTTATAATGTCTTCTTCTTAGAATATTTAATCTTTCCTTGTATCTATTTATTTAATTGTGAGATTCCTATAGAATCCCTACATGTATTTTGTCCTCTAGTCCAAGTGGGAGGACATCTCATATTTTGTAATTCCTTTAATAAGGAAATGAGATAATCCATCTTAAGAGGATATTGACACTTTATACACACCTATTATGAATGATTGACATTCTGTATTGCCCAAAATTTTACGCCCAAAAATGCAACAACTTTTTTTTTTTGAAAGGTCAATTAAAGTCTTAATAGAGTTTGATGATGTGAGAAAACTCTCCATACGATTGCTTAAAAGAAATTAATTAAATACTTTAACAAGTTACTAATTACGTTAATCTTCCTACATCTCTCTAAGGGATTTACATTAAATAGTTGAATTGTAATATTATTTTTACAATAGCCATTATACTGGCCACATATAATGGCCGCGTAAAAATAAATTTAACGAGCTCGGTATCATCCTAAACTTTCGTCTGTTCATATTAAATTTCACTGAATTGGAAAACTTACTTAAAATTTTCTTTAAAATACTTAGTTTATTCATTTAAGCTAAATCTATCCCTCCTACCAAGGTAGTGGAATTTAGTCCAACCTTCTGGTGATAAAATTGACTGATTTAAAAATACTAATATTCACTATTTCATTAATCCTTAAAATAATTAAATTTCACATGTTGACTATAATAATCTTTGTAATTTAATATTCCACTTAGAGGAAATAATTTTAAATGTATTTACGGGAGTGTTGTTAAATAACTTAATTAATTATCACTCCACATATTAATTCGATATTATTCCCATGATATTTTTTTTTTATAAAATGATGACCCTATGAAAATCTATTCTATTACTTATTCATTTAAATATACCATGCCTAAGTTATCCTAGAAGAAAACCCATTAAACAATTTTAAACTCTCAAAATAAAATTCAAATGGTAGTCCAAAGTCTACCCCCAAAAAGGAAAATGAAATTTCCTTCAAAATTAATTTTAAATCAACCCCACAAAATTAAACATTTCCCCCAAGAGAAAAGTCAACTCCCTTTTTGAATTCCTCTAACCCTAATTCGAAATCAGGGTTAGGGCAAAAAGAAAGAAGGCTAAAACAACTAAAACTTCTATTCCTTCCCCTCTCTTCTCTTCTCCAAACCCTAAGAAAGAATCTCCCCCTTTTTTTCCTCTATTCTTTTTGTTTTCATGTGCAGGTTTGCAAGTTTCATGGAGGCCAAGGATGGAATAGGAGTCTCAACATATATACATACTTACATTTTTGTGAGTATATATATATATACTGCGTAGGGTGTAAAATTACATGCCGGCCGAATTTCTCTTTGTTTGGCAGCGACGGTTTAATTAAAGAGGGGAGAGAGAGTGGCGGGGCACTGTCCACCGCCTCTGTGGCGGCCGAACCCCCAC
>MU218440.1:503386-516258 GCA_018584345.1 Thuja plicata | reverse complement strand
CATAGGGTAAGATTCACATTGCATGATATTTCAAATTAACATCCATTTCTAACAATTCTCATATCATCAATAATCCATAGCATAACCATAATATTTTTTGAATCAAATGTCTCAAAATAAAAAGTCCATAATGGAAACATGACATAGTCCTTAAGGTGCATCATAAAGTATCATGTATCCAACATCCAAAATGATCAATCCAAGACATAAAACATAAAATCCATAAAGTCCCTAGTGCATCAAAATATAATGTATCATGTGCTAAGTCTATCATAAGCAAAAATAAGGAGAACTACGATGGGGTTCAGGGTGAGGCCTCACATCCTCCCCCCTAGGCTTGAACTTCCTCCTGGAGTTCATAAAAAAGATGGGGATATTGTGCTCTCATCTGCATTGCATCCTCCCATGAAGTTGTAACCTCATCATAGCAATCCCACTAAACTCTAACCTGGTCCAGCTCTCAGCCTTGAAGGCCCAGCGTCCGGCATGCCAAAATGAGAATAGGCTCCAATGCTAGCTGCCCATCCGACTCCACCTTTAAGGCATCCCAATCTATCACGTGAGACTCATCATAAATATATTTTCTCAAAATAGATACATGAAACACATCATGGATGCGTGACAGGCTAGGTGGCAAGGCTAGACGGTAGGAAACTGGTCCTATCCTCTCCAATATCTCAAATGGTCCCACAAATCGAGGTGCAAGCTTAGAGCCCTTTCCAAAATAGATTGGACTCTTATGAGGCCGCACTCTCAAGAAGGCCCTATCTCCGACCATGTAGACCCGATCTGTCCTTTTTGCATCGACATACTTCTTCTGTTGATCTTGCACCTCTAGAAGACACTGCCTAATACAGGCTACTTGTTGCTCCATCTCTAGAACTAACTGCGGTCCAAAGGTTACCCTGTCCTCCATCCTATCCCAACTCAAAGGTGTCCTGCAAGGTCTACCGTACAATGCCTGATATGGTGGCATACCCAGGGATGAATGATGACCATTATTATAGGAAAACTCTACTAAATGTAGGTACTCGTCCCACTTAACCTGATGGACCATAACATACATACGGAGAATATCCTCGAGTACCTGATTGACTCTCTCTGTCTGACCATCTGTCTCTGGGTGATAAGTTGTGCTAAACTTGAGCCTGGTGCCCAAGACTGTCTGTAATTCCCTCCAAAATGATGATGTGAAGAGAGAATCCCTATCAGAAATGATCTTATGAGGAATGCCATGCCATCTGACAATGTTGTTGTCAATCAGGATTGCACCTATAGATGGATGCAAAATCTAGCCATCCTGTTGAAACATGGAAACATTATCCTAGGTGGATTGGAGAATGAATCTCCAGATTCTAGGCTGGTTCCTATTGAATTTGGAATATAACCTAATAATGAATCTTTATAGTTTTGGGGAAAGGTAGAAAGAGAAAATGGAAAATGAAAAAAAGACTAATTAGGAAAGGTGATACACCAAAAATGGGTGCATATTTATCAAAATTTGCAAGACTGTACTTATGATACACACACTGCTAAGTTCTGCAAATAATTTCACTTTTCAACATCTAGGATGGTTTACAATTCCTTATTAGGGTTTGGTACCACTAATGACAGGAATTCAACCAACAAACAGATAGCTTTCTGTAAAAGGTTATTTCTTTAAACTTAGAATAGGAATTTGTAGTAATTCACTAATCTATGCCTCAAAAGGGATAAACACTTTGAATGCAGAAAAACTTAAAAAAGGATAGATGCAAGACTTAGAAAATATGTGTGAATGGTGAAGCCAGCTTTATTATCTCTCAAATCTGTATAATGGTTTCAAAATAACAAGAAAATGGGCAAATGAAAAAATGTGTTCACTAATACCTCAAAATCCTAAAATTCTAAACCGCTTACAATGAATAAGAAACTCAAATATATAGCCTCCAAGGCTTATTCCAAAAATGAGAACCCCCCCTAAAAAGTGCCTCTAAAATAGATATATCCCCTGAAATTCAGGTCCAAAAGATGCCTACAATATAGCTTTCAAAAAGCCCCTCCAAAATTTTAGCTCAGTCCCTGAATTTAAGGCATAATTGATGACAAAAATTAATCCCTAAAAACTAATTTTGAAAATGAAACTAGCCCTCCAATAATGCTCCCCTAATGTCGATATTTTGAATTACATCTTTATAATACATATCAACCTATATTAAAGCATATATTAAAATATTTAAAATATATCAAATAATATATTTAAAATATCTAAACTATACTCTAAAATAACCTAAGATGCAAAATCCAACCTAAATCCCTAACATAACATAGGGAAATAACACTAAACCAAGCATGAGTCATACTTCACCTCCCTCGACACCTCATCCTATGGTTAACATGACCCATTTCCATATCTATCGCTGCTTTAACATATGATAAAGCTGTCGTGGCATGTGATTAATAGGGTCTTTACTACCTATGCATCATGGAATCCAAAACTCTATTGAATTTGACATAGGCTTTGATAGCCATTTCATTTTTGTAGTTTGTATTGGGAGAAGAATAAGGGCGAGAAGAATAAGGGCTTTTGAAAAAACCCTAGTTTACTGTTTGTGCCACCATGCTGCCTCTATGGTATTGAATCTGAACTTCTTTGCATTAAATTGGATTTCATCATTTAGTTATCTGGAGTTGGTATTGGTTGCATTCATTGTTTGGGCATATATCCCAATCTGCAACTAGAAAGTGGCGCTGTGTATGCACTCGGCCTCCACCATCGAACTCGGGCTCTACTTGTCGTTGGCTCTTCTTTGTTTTTGTCAGACTTGTCCTTCCTTCACGGGTTCTACATTGTACGAATGTTGCATTGGAGTTTTTTTTTTGCACAAATCTTGCTTGCCATATAATATGGCGCTGTCTTGCATGTTCTTGGAGCTCGAGTTCTTCTATAGTCTCCACCGCGGTTTGTAACTTGAAGTCTTCATGCCATAAAATGGCGTTTTGCATGTATTTCCAGCTGAACTAGATCTATAGGGCTTCAAACTCGAGCTCTCTGTTTCATGCCATGAATATGGTGTTGTCTTTGCATTTTTGATAAGAACTTGAGCTTCTGCATGAACTCTACAGATAAGTCTCTCTTCCTTTTGTTGAACAAGTTGTTGAAATTTTTACCTATCTTGCATAGTTTTTGCAGCATCTTGAATCATGTTTTTTTCCATTTTTAATGGCAAATAATTCTGGGTTTCTTCATTTTACTTCCGCCAACTCCATCTTTGCATGCTTATGTTGAATATTCACATGGCCTTCCCTAGAAATGAATCAACAGTTAATGATTAACATCTTTGTTTAATAATTAATACATGCCCATTGTCTGTTGTGTTTAAAAAAGGATAAACACTCTTCTTTTAACTCAGTCTGGACTGAAGTCGAACTTGTGACCTGTGGATTTTTTTTTGTCTGTCTTATATCGAATTGACATTGTTGTTTTCCTGCTGTTACTTTTGAAATATAGTGAATTATTATGCATAAAAAGAACTCAGCCTCCATGTTGCTGTTTAATGATTCCTCCATTGTTGTCTACAGTCTTTATTGTATGGAGACCATGCTGTTTATACTGTAGGCTGTCATTACATGCTGTCCTCTTTGTTCAAATCTATTGTTATTGTTTTCCATGCATGCTTTGAACATTAATACTGGATGTTAATCTGCTGTTGACTTGGCTCTTACCTACTGTCTATTATCAACAACGAACGCCATGCTTATGCACTGTCATTTTACTGTTTGTAAACATGCCATAATATATGGAATTTAGCATAAATCTAGAACTCCACCTTGTGTTGAGACTGTAACCCCAGCTGATATTGTGACTCCTTCATTCAAGGTCTCTCTTAAAGCACGACAATAACATCATAAAACATAAAACATCCTCCTATTGAGGCCTGTGATCATTTATTTGAGCTGAGAAATATTTATATGTTTTCCATGCATCAGTTGCTTCCACCTTGTGCTTTGTCTGTATTGATCACTGTCTAAATACTTTAAATATGTAGTTTCTTTGTGCAGACAATATAAGTTAACAACATGTAAACACACTATAGTAATGTTACTTCTATATATGCATATAACAACATCACTTTACTCCCATCTTTTTTGATTGCAATCAATCATTTATTTCCTTTACTGCACATCTCTTTTCATATGCACCTTTAACAACATCTCTGTATGAACTGTATTCTCCCCTGTATATGCATATTAATTTTTTGCAAAAAAAGTAAACCATAGTGACATGTACCTTTTATATACTTAAACAACACCATCATTTGTTTTTTCTATATATATGCACTATTTTTAAAAACTGGATCTTCATATGCACACAACTCACATTGATATTACTATAGTTTAATCATTTTCTTGCACATACTTTAGATTGCTCTTATTACTTGCATAGTTTGAACATTGGCGCATGTTTATGAGGTTCGAGCACGGGCTCATGACACTTATAAACAACTTTTAAATAAAACAAAGGGTTTCATAAAGATATGTCTTTTTGATGTTATTATTCTGTCAATGTAAATGCATAACTTTCTACTGCATTGATATCATCAGTTAATATATAGTTCAGGGAGTATGGCTGATGTATGGTGTTCTTTAGTGAACTATGTATTTCTTAGATCTAATCGGATCTAACATCTTTTCCTCCATGATGATGCAGGAAACAAGACCAGCATAAGACCTAGGATGCAGGACAGACAGAGACAAGACCAAGACATGAATACTTTAGATGAAGGAGAAGAACAACTCCAGAAACTAGAAGACCTATTAAAGGCAATACATAGATCCATAGACTTTATCATGCTTCTCTCTTACTTTCTTTTCTACATATGTCCTCTAAGTTTCAGTATGCAAGATGTAACCTTGAAGGAACACTTGTCTAATACATTCAGTTTGAATGCACAATGTAATGATCATTTATGAATTTGAAAATTTGAAACTGATCAATACTTAGAGTACAACTGCAAATTTGATAATAAGAATGTAATAGAAATGTATTCATTTTCATTAGTTGCATAGCAATGTCAAAGAGGTGTATTTTTATGCAAAATTTTTTACTGTTATGATTTCTATCCCGCATGTGAAAAATTTGGGTAACAATTCTGGCGACCTCTGATGGATGTCTGCATGGTTGACATTGGGACCAGTAGCCTAAAACAGTCCATTGGGCATTGATTTTGTTAGTCACCTATGGAAACCCTAAACCTAGTCTGTGGATATAAGAAAACCATTTCCCAATGATTGAATGTATGTTTATGATTTGTGGTATTGAAGCAAAAATTTCATTACCACAAATTGTAAATGTATTCTTGATCATTGAGGACTAATTTCCTAATATTTTCAGATTTGGACATCAACCTTGGAAGACCTTGAATCTCGGAGGCTTTATTGAAAACTGGGAAAACTAAACTAAAAATGACCTAATTGTGCTTGACAACACTTAGGGAAACTAGAAAACTAACCTACCCTAACCTAAACAACCACAAACTCTGCTAAACGAAACCATTTATTGGTTCATTGAAATATTTGCCCTTTCTCTTCAAATTGCAATGATGCACATTCTTATTGGTAAATACAAGATAACTGAACAATGAAGCATATACAACCAACTCATGCAACCTTTCAAGAAGAGAGGAAGTGTTTTGACTTACTTTTCTCTCCTGGTGGAAGAAATCTGAATCAACACGCTGTATTGGATCTTCTTCATCAACCTCCTGACAATCAGGAGTCACTGTAAATGAGGACTCTTCTCTTCTCTCCAACAGGGATAGATACTGGATTGGACAGCCTCTTGAGAGTATGAATCTAGAGCCATCCTTGCTAGTTTCTTTACTTTCCTTTGGTTCCTCATGGCTGTCTTGCATCATTAGAAGCCATGTGAGCTCCTCCTTCATGGTCAAAGGATCATCTTCTTCTGTCAAGTCAGCTAGGAACTCATCAAAACTATTGATCGACTGGGAATTAGGAGCACTTAGTTCCAGCTTGCATTCCTGATGTGGCCGATTGTCATACTCTTCATTTGAAGAACTTGGCTCAGTCTGAAATCTTTGCATGGTATTTTTTCTGACCTTGTTGATGCTGTCACGCATGATCAAATCATCCAAAACTAGAAATTCTTGTTTTCCTTCAACTGATATGGCTATGATATGATTTTCATCTTCTTCCTCACTCACAAAATCTGGAAGTTCATCAAATAAATTGGGAGAAACTTGAAAATTACCAACCTCTTTATCATTAAGAGCCTGAATCTTTGTACATGTTGCCTCTTCTATCTCTGATAACAGATCTTCATATTGTTGTTGATCACAACTTGCCAAATCTGTTAACTCCCATACATTTTCCTCATTGAAAAAACATGAAATTTTTTCAAATGAATTAGATGAGCTCTCTTGAGTGAGCTCTTCATAAGGCTGCAATTGCTCTATAAGAGGTTTTTGTGCTAGAAGGATATCACTAAAACTTGGGAATGAAAGCTTAAATGACTCTTCATTTATAGGTTCTTGGAGCACGGGAGTACACCAACTTGGGACTTTACACTCAAGAGATTTAGGAGACTCACCTTGCCTAAAATGCAAGAAGCTTGGAATTCTGCACTCATAAGCCTTTTGTTCAGCAACTTGTAATCCAAGCTCTTCTTCCTTAGCAACAATTTGACGATCAAGATCCTCTTCAAATTACTTCTTCCGATGCTCACATAGTTGATCCTCATTTACATGCTCTTGATTTGGCTAAACAAGCTTGCTGGGTTCATAAAACTCCTTATCTTGCTCTTGGGAACCAGTCTTTTGAGTTTCAAGGGAACTTGCAAGAAAAACTTGTGCAATCTATGCATTTCTAGGTGGGCAAGTCTCTTCCTTTGTAGCTGTTAATTTCTCTTCATACTTCTTCTTCTGGGCTTTCAACTACCTTGCAAGCTCTTGTTGATGAAGATAAGCCTGATGATCTAAACTATCTTGCTCATGTATATAAGCTTGATACGAGCATTCTTCTAGCTGTGATTGGATCTCACACTCTCTTTTGACATAATCAATCTGCTTGCCTAATTACTGTGGTAAAATTTGTAGACCTTCTTGTTCCTTCCTATGGTTTTGTAATTCTTGCTGAAGTTGAAGCTTTTCATATTAACGCTCATGATATGCCTGATAATCTAACTGCTCCTGTTTGAGATTTTGTGCCCAAGATCCTTCTTGTTGGAGGGCCTGCTCATAAGCATGTGCAAGGACATATTGATTAGGGGTATATTGAACATATTGATAGCCTCCTGATGTATGGTAGCTTGGAGTAAAATCAGGCTTACGATGATATTTATATGGCTGATAATTAGCCCATTGAACATTACTTTCATGATAAGGTGGTGAGTATTGCTGCTGCCCACAATAATATGACATCTTTATTCATGTAATAAGATGGAAATCTGAATATAAAAGATGATCTAAAAAAATACTAGCACTTGATCTTTTGAAACCAGTAGATCTTTTCCAATAGAGTCGCCAAGTGTGTATTTGAATACTGCCTCCAAAGGCTGAAATACTGTTGTTCACACCAAGACAACAATAATAATGAAGCTCTTCTGAATTGTGAAACAATTCATGGTCCCACCAGGCGTGCCAAAAACAATTGTCAATCAGGATTGTGCCTACAGTTGGATGCAAAATCTAGCCATCCTGTTGAAACATGGAAACATTCTCCTAGGTGGATTGGAGAATGAATCTCCAAATTCTAGGCCGGTTCCTATTGAATTTGGAATATAACCTAATAATGAATCTTTATAGTTTTGAGGAAAGGGAGAAAGAGAAAATGGAAAATGAAAAAAGACTAATTAGGAAAGGTGATACACCAAAAATGGGTGCAGATTTATCAAAATTTGCAAGACTGTACTTATGATACACACATTGCTAAGTTCCGCAAATAATTTCACTTTTCAACATCTAGGAGGGTTTACAATTCCTTATTAGGGTTTGGTACCACTAATGACAGGAATTCAACCAACAAACAAATAGCTTTCTGCAAAAGGTTATTTCTTTAAAATTAGAATAGGAATTTGTAGTAATTCACTAATCTATGCCTAAAAAGGGATAAACACTTTGAATGAAGAAAAACTTAAAAAAGGATAGATACAAGACTTAGAAAATATGTGTGAATGGTGAAGCCAAATTTATTATCTCTCAAATCTGCATAATGGTTACAAAATACCAAGAAAATGGGCAAAGGAACAAATGTGTTCACTAATACCTCAAAATCCCAAAATTCTGAACCGCTTACAATGAATAAGAAACTCAAATATATAGCCTCCAAGGATTATTCCGAAAATGAGAACTCCCCCTAAAAAGTGCCTCTAAAATAGATAGATCCCCTGAAATTCAGGTCCAAAAGATGCCTACAAATGAGCTTTCAAAAAGCCCCTCCAAAATTTTAGCTCAATCCCTGAATTTAAGGCATAATTGATGCCAAAAATTAAGCCCTAAAAACTAATTTTGAAAATGAAACTAGCCCTCCAATAATGCTCCCCTAATGTTGATATTTTGAATTACATCTTTATAATACATATCAACCTATATTAAAGCATATATTAAAATATTTAAAATATATCAAATAATATATTTAAAATATCTAAACTATACTCTAAAATAACCTAAGATGCAAAATCCAACCTAAATCCCTAACATAACATAGGGCAATAACCCTAAACGAAGCATGAGTCATACTTCACCTCCCTCAACACCTCATCCTATGGTCAACATGACCCATTTCCATATCTAACACTGCTTTAACATATGATAAAGCTATCGTGGCATGTGATTGAAAGAGTCTTTACTACCTATGCATCGTGGACTCCAAAACTCTATTGAATTTGACATAGGCTTTGATAGCCATTTCATTTTTGTAGTTTGTACTGGGAGAAGAATAAGGGCTTTTGAAAAAACCCTAGTTTACTGTTTGTGCCGCCATGCTGCCTCTGTGGTATTGAATCTGGATTTCTTTGCGTTAAATTGGATTTCATCATTTAGTTATTTGGAGCTGGTATTGGTTGCATTCATTATTTGGGCATATAGCCCAAACCGCAACTAGAAAGTGGCACTGTCTATGCACTCAGCCTCCACCATCGAACTTAGGTTCTACTCGTTGTTGGCTCTTCTTTGTTTCTGTTAGACTCGGTCTTCCTTCGGGGGTTCTACATTGTATGAATGTTGCATTGGATTTTTCTTTTGCACAAATATTGCTTGCCATATAATATGGCACTGTTGTGCATGTTCTTGGAGCTTGAGTTCTTCTATAGTCTCCACCGCGGTTTGTAACTTGAAGTCTTCATGCCATAAAATGGCGTTTTGCATGTATTTCCATTTGAACTAGATCTGCAGGGCTTCAAACTCGGGCTCTCTGTTTCATGCCACGAATATGGCGTTGTCTTTGCATTTTAGATAAGAACTCAAGCTTCTGCATGAAATCTACAGATAAGTCTCTCTTCCTTTTGTTGAACAAGTGGTTGAAATTTTTTACCTATCTTGCATAGTTTCTGCAGCATCTTGAATCACGTTTTTTTCCATTTTTAATGGCAAATAATTCTGGGTTTTTTCATTTTACCTCCACCAACTCCATCTTTGAATGCTTATGCTGAATATTCACATGGCTTTCCCTAGAAATGAATCAGCAGTTAATGATTAACATCTTTTTTTAATAATGAATACATGCCCACTGTCTGTTGTGTTTAAAAAAGGATAAACACTCTTCTTTTAACTTGGTCTGCACTGAAGTTGAACTTGTGACCTGTGGATTTTTTTTTATGTCTTATATCGAATTGACATTGTTGTTTTCCTGCTATCACTTTTGAACAATAGTGAATTATTATGCATAAAAAGAACTCGGCCTCCATGCTGCTATTTAATGATTCCTCCATTGTTGTTTGCAGTCTTTATTGTATGGAGATCATGCTGTTTATACTATAGGCTGTCATTACATGCTGTCCTCTTTGTTCAAATCTGTCGTTATTGTTTTCCATGCATGCTTGGAACATTACTACTAGATGTTAATCTACTGTTGACTTGGCTCTTACCTACTGTCTGTTAGCAACAATGAACACCATGCTTATGCACTGTCATTTTACTGTTTGTAAGCATGCCATAATATATGGAATTTAGCATAAATCTGGAACTCCAACTTGTGTTGAGACTGTAACCCCAGCTGATATTGTGCCTCCTTCATTCAAGGTCTCTCTTAAAGCACGACAATAACGTCATAAAACGTAAAACATCCTCCTATTGAGGCCTATGATCATTTATTTGAGCTGAGAAATATTTATATGTTTGCCATGCATCAATTGCTTCCACCTTGTGCTTTGTCTGTATTGATCACTATCTAAATAATTTAAATATGTAGTTTCTTTGTGCAGACAATATAAGTTAACAACATGTAAACACACTAAAGTAATGTTACTGCTATATATGCACATAACAACATCACTGTACTCCCATTTTTTTTGATTGCAATCAATCATTTATTTCCTTTACTGCACATCTCTTTTCATATGCACCTTTAACAACATCTCTATATGAACTATATTCTCCCTTGTATATGTATATTAATTTTTTGAAAAAAAGGTAGACCACAGTGACATGTACCTTTTATATACTTAAACAACACCATCATTTGTTTTTTCTATATATATGCACTATTTTCAAAAACTGCATCTTCATATGCACACAACTCACATTGATATTACTATAGTTTAATCATTTTCTTGCACATACTTTAGATTACTCTTGTTACTTGCATAGTTTGAACATTGGCGCATGTTTACGAGGTTTGAGCACGGGCTCGTGACACTTATAAACAACTTTTAAATACAACAAAGGGTTTCATAAAGATATGTTTTTTTGACGTTATTATTCTGTCAATGTAAATGCATAACTTTCTACTGCATTGATATCATTAGTTAATATGCAGTTCAGGGGGTATGACTGATGTATGGTGTTCTTTAGTGAACTATGTATTGATTAGATCTAATTGGATCTAACATCTTTTCCTCCATGATGATGTAGGAAACAATACCAACATAAGACCTAGGATGCAGGACATACAGAGACAAGACCAAGACATGAAGAATTCAGATGATGCAGAAGAACAACTCTAGAAACTAGAAGACCTCTTAAAGACAATACATAGATCCCTATACTTCATCATGCTTCTCTCTTACTTTCTTTTTTGCATATGTCCTCTAAGTTTCAGTATGCAAGATGTAACCTTGAAGGAACACTTGTCTAATACATTCAGTTTGAATGCACAATGTAATTATCATTTATGATTTTTAAAATTTGAAACTAATCAATACTTAGAGTAAAACTGCAAATTTGATAATAAGAATGTAATAGAAATGTATTCATTTTCATTAGTTGCATAGCAATGTCAAAGATATGTATTTTTGTGCAAATGTTTTTACTATTATGATTTCTTTCCCGCATGTGAAAAATTTGGGTAACAAATGTATCTCAAGAAAACCTGTGCCACTGTTGGGGCTGTAAAAGTGGTATAGACGGGTGAAAATTTGGCAACCTTGGTCATCTTGTCAACTATAACCAAGATGGCATCATGGCAACATGATGACATAGGGAGACCGACAATAAAGTCCATGGATATAACATCCCATTTCCACATCGATACCTTGTGAGGCTGAAGGAGCCCTCCAGGATGACCATCCTCTGCCTTAACTCTTTGGCATTCAAGGCATCGGGCTACTAAATCTACAATGTGCTACCTCATTTTCGACCAATGATAGAGCTGTCAAATTAGCATGCATATTCTTAACTCCAGGATGCGCTGCATAAGGGGCTCTATGAGCCTCTAGCATAATAGTATTACACAATTCTCCTATAGAAGGTACATAGATGCGTCCTCTATGACATAATAGTCCATCAGATTCCAAGGAATACTCTGAGAACCTGCCCAAAAGGGGTCTCTGAGATCGGATTAGTTGACAAACCTCTACATACAACTCATCCTCCTGCAACTAACGTAGTATATGATTTATCAAATTTGTACTAGTGATCATGGATGATAACTTGTGTCGCCTCCTACTCAAGGCATCAACAATTACATTCTCTTTCCCCTTGATATAATGGACATCAAAGTCATACTCACATAAGAACTCTATCCACCTACACTGTCTAGCGTTAAGGTTTGGCTGAGTGAATATATACTGCAAACTCTAATGGTCTGAATGAAGCTCAAATCAGTGTCCTAAGAGGAAGTCTCGCCACCTTACTAATGCATGCACCACTGTCAAAAGCTCAAGGTCATGGGTAGGGTAACTGAGCTCGTGATTCTTAAGTTTCCTAAACTCATATGCTATAGCTCGCCTACCCTACATAAGTATTGGCCCCAAACCATCTAAGGAGGCATCCGTGCAAACCAAAAAATCTGCTGATGGCTCTGGCACTGCTAAAATAGGTGCACTCATAAGTGCTTTCATGAGTTCCTGAAAGGCCCTCTCACACATCTCTTTCCATTCAAATTTCTTTCCCTTTCTCTAAAGGGATGTGATAGGTTGAGCCACTCTAGAGAAACCCTTAACAAACCATCTGTAATAACCTGCGAGACCCATGAAACTCCTAACCTCGGTCACAGTAGTAGGTGTAACACCCCAAAATTGGCACCTAATAATCAATCAATTTTGGTGCATTTTCTTATCTTCGAAGTCCTATTGTATTAGGAAATTTCTTCCCCTGATTGACTTTAATTGACTGAGTTTCAAATGCAGAAAACCCAAATTTGCATAAATCTGACATTACATTTAATTCCTAAATTCTCAATGATTATTAGCTAAAAACCCCTATGATTAATTGATTTAA
>MU218440.1:445309-461087 GCA_018584345.1 Thuja plicata | reverse complement strand
GGAGAAGGCCAATCCCAAAACAAACTCTAACCAAGCCCTCTCATGGCTTACAAAGAAGATATATTTAATCTCAATGTCAAACCCATAATCCATAAAAAATTTCCTTATGACCCCCCCCAAAAAACAACCAAGGATAGCTTCATGGAGCCCATATTCCATGATTTTTCCCTCTCCTCCTTGAGAAGAGACTCTACACCAAGGGCTGTCAAACTCTTTCACCCCCAAGGGTGTTCTTCTCTCCCAAGGGTGAGTGAGCCTTAAGACTCCCATTAACAATATTAACAAGAAAATAAGCAATACACATATTTCACAAAACATAGAACTTGACTACAAGAACATAATTACAATACTCAATACAAAACACACTACATTAATATTTCTTGCAACACAAAATAGAACAATAAGAATGGAGATGCAAAATGCCCACCAACCTAGATCCAAGCTTATGGCAAGAAAGTTGTAGAAGATCTTCTTTTTACCCTAAGTCCTTTTTTCCAATGTCACCAACTCTAGCTAAGTCTCTAAGTTAGAGAGTGGGTGTTCAAACTCTTCAACATGGAGAGTCCCCACTAAAAAGCCACTAGAAAACTCATGGGGAGAAGGAAAGCCCTCCAATTAGTCTCTTTTCCCTAAATTCTTACAACTTTCTAAGAATAGATCCTAGAAAAGAACTCCTAAAAAAGTGAGTAATGTCTTTTCATCAAAATAGAAGAGTGGTCTTTCCAAGATCAAGCTTCACAAGAGTTGATTTTCGTCCAACTTGAGAAACCAACTTTTGGAAGGGTCTCTTGGTCAACCAGAGGCTATCCTAGGGTTAAAATGGCCCTTACCTAATGGTATAACAAGTGGACTACCTAATACTGACCCCAACACACCCCTAGGCACTTTTTAACCCCTCCAAAATTCCACTACAAGGGTAATTACGAAATTCAAATGAGATGACCCCACCTCCATCTCCCAAACAAAGGTGTGCATATGAGGATTCACTAATGTACTTGTCTAGGTGGGTGGACAACCATTCCCAAGTTGACATGTCATGGTCTTAAGTACATTCACAAGTGTCAAGTGACACACACCAACATTTAGACATCACTAGACACATGTCATGTCCACTTGACATAACCATAGTGAAAATAAATATGAAAATACATTTAAGGAATAATTTCCAACAATCAACTATTTATATTTACAAAATAAATCACGATACAACAAGGTCTTGTCTCTCATTAAACGCAACCTTGGCTTAAACTATGTTCACATATACCTATGTTTGGTTACCCAGATTAAATACCATTGTCTCATACCTGCACACTCAATTCAAATATTAGTAGTCCAAGGAGATAAAATATTCTCCATAAAGACAATAACCAATATTCAAAACCTTAAGGAAACATCAACATACTAAATTCATTACA
The DNA here is from genome assembly GCA_018584345.1 of Thuja plicata. NCBI lineage: Eukaryota > Viridiplantae > Streptophyta > Pinopsida > Cupressales > Cupressaceae > Thuja > Thuja plicata. Next base: position 459,672 of record MU218440.1, on the reverse strand, counting down.
AGAAATGATAATTTCATTTAAGCATATAACATAGGGTAAGATTCACATTGCATGATATTTCAAATTAACATCCATTTCTACCAATTCTCATATCATCAATAATCCATAGTGATGAAGGGGACTCCCGTTAATACCACAAATACACAATAGAAACAGAGAGAAATAACAGAAATTTGCAAGAATAGAAAATTGGCTTCTTATTGGCTCCACAAATGTGGAATTACAAACTTCAGAATTACAATATCAAAAGCCACATGGGCATCCCTTATAATAATCTATAGGGTAAAGCCTCCAATAACCACCTCAAACTGCCCTACAAAAGACTACATGCCTTCCTTAAATAGGCAATTTTCCACCGCTTGAGAAGGTTCTAGAAATCTAACCATTAAGGCCGACTACCCTTAGCATTTAATTATTTTTCACTTTTATTACAAAAGGGTTGGCTTTAAATATTTACAAAATATGAGATTAGGTAGCCCAACTTCCGGAAGCCATAAATTTTGAACCGTAGCTCCAATTGGCTATTATAGCCACTTTCTAAAAAGGGGAGATCAGGATCTACAGTGGCTGACACACGTAGCACTAATCAGTCAGGGTTTGACCTCGATTCGGAACCTCTAAGGTCCTAAAAATTGAGCTCAAAGGTTTTGCACCCTAAAATCTCAACAGTAAATCCTTAATAACTTTGCCAATACAGATGCTATGGAAATGCAACTCAATTGGCATGCTTATATTACTAAGATGATCCTTCACCTGAAAAATTAGAACATTCTGAGTTCAAATGGCTGACTTACTAAAAATAGCAGCTTTGTACAAAATAGGCCTTATTGAATAGAAACCACATATTTTTGGGTGATGCAAGATTGCCCTTACACCCAGGATGCTCCTGCATCAGACACCCAGGGTAATTTGAGAAGTGACCCTGTCACGTGTCAAGTGTGTAGAGGAAAACCAAGATGGTCAACCTCCTCCTTTGTCATCCATGATGAATGTTCTACAAGTCGTCCTCTCCATTTGACCATATACTCTTCATATGTCCTGTTCCTTATGCTTCTGCCAACACGACTATCTAGTATATCTTCAATCTCCTTGGTAGATGAAGTAGTAGCTGGAATACTCCATTGTGCTTCTGTGACCTCGCTTTTAACACCCCCTTCATGGTACTCTGTCAAATCTGCATTGTTAAATACTAGTGAAATATTCAACTCAGTAAGAAATTCTACCTCATAAGCATTTCCTGAATCATGCTTCTTCAGTATCTTAAATGGCCCAAACTTCTTCATTTTCAACTTGTTATATATACCAACTAGAAATCTCTCCTTTCGTAAATGAACCATGACTTCATCCCCAACCTGAAATTCTTTATACCTCCTTCTCTCATCTGCCTTAGCTTTATACTATGCATTCATCTTGGTAATGTGCTTCCTCACCTCCTCATGGATGTTCGTCAAATGTTCTGCAAAATCATTAGCTTCAGCACTACTTATCTCTCCTTTGTCTATCTTCCTCAACTCTAAAGCATTTCTGGGACTACTTCCAAATACAATCTAGAATGGTGATTTACCAGTGCTCCTGTTGACAAAATTATTGTATGCAAATTCTACCTGTGGTAAAATCAAATCCCACCCTGTTGGCTTATCTCCAACCAAATATCTCAGCGAATTTCCCAAACTCCTATTCACCACCTCTGTCTGTCCATCAGTTTGTGGATGATGTTATGAGCTAAACTTCAAGTCTGACTTCAACTTCTTCCAAAATGTGCGCCAGAAATATCCAACAAACTTAGTGTCTCAATCTGAAACTATACTCTTTGGCAGACCATGTAGTCTCACCACTTCTTTGAAAAACAATTCAGCCACATGACTACAATCATTAGTCTTCTTACAGGGAATGAAATGTTCCATCTTTGAAAACTTGTCAATGACCACAAAAATTGAATCATGTCCCACTGAGTCCTTGGTAAACCAGGAACAAAGTCCCTACTGATATCTTCCCAAGGCTTCTCTAGTACAGGTAATGGATGATACAATATTGTATTCTGCTTTGATCCTTTTTCCATTTGACATACTCTACAACTTTGTACAAACTTCTTGACATCTTGTTGCAACTGTGACCAATGATAATTCTTGCTAACCAGAGCAAGGGTTTTATCTTGACCAAAATGTCCAGCCAATCCTTCACTATGCTTCTCCTTGATGAGATTCTCCCTCATAGAACTTTGTGGAATGCACAACTGGCTCCCTCTGAATAACATTCCATCCTAAATGATGAAGTCCAACCACTTGATTCTATCTAGAGTAATAGGTTCTGTACAAGCTTTCCAACCTTCACTAAAATCAGGATCCTCTGGATACAAACTCTTAAGTTCCTTGAACCCAACCACCTTGATTTGCATCTCTGTTAGCAAATGTTGCCTTCTACTAAGAGCATCTGCAACTCTGTTAGACTTTCCACTCCTGTGTTTCAAAAAAAATGTGTAACTCTACAAAAATTCAACCCATTTCAAATATCTTGGATTCAACTTTCTTTGACTATTCAAATATTGCAAAGCTTGATGATCAGTATGCAAAACAAACTCCTTAGGAAGTAGATAGTGTCTCCACTTCTTCAATGCTTGAATTATAGCATAAAATTCATGATCATAAACAAAATATTTTCTCTTGGCATCATTTAATTTCTCACTGAAATATGTAACAGGTTTACCTTCTTGGCTCAAAACAGCTCCTATTCCAGTACCACTAGCATCACAGTCTACTTGAAACACCTTATTAAAATCAGGAAGTGCTAAAACAGGTTGTTCTATAAATTTTTGTTTTAATAGTTCAAAACTCTTCTCAGCCCCTTTAGTCCACTTAAACTCTTTCCTATCCCCTCTCATTGTTTTAGTCAAGGGACCACAAATACTGCTAATTTTTCTGATAAACTTTATCTAAAAGCTAGCCAAACCATGAAATGATCTTACCTTAGTAGCACTCCTTGGAGTAGGCCATTCTAGGATAGCCTACACTTTCTCTGGTTCCATTTTCAGTCCTTCTGCTGAAACTACAAATCCCAGATACACTAAATCCTTCACAAAACTACACTTCTTCAAATTAATCAACAATTTTTCTTCCCTCAAGTTCTCCAAAACCCTAAAAATATGCATTAGATGCTCCTCCATTGTCTTACTAAAGGTTAGAATATCATCTAAGTAAACAAATGAAAAACTTACCCAGAAATTCTTTCAAGACCTCATTCATGAGCCACATGAAAGTGCTTGGTGCATTGGTTAGCCCAAAGGGCATGATCAACCACTCAAAAAGTCCCTCCTTTGTTTTGAAGGCAGTCTTCCATTCATCTCCTTCTCTGATCTGAAACTGGTGATATCCACTCTTCAGATCTATCTTTGAGAAGAACACAGCTCCACTCAAAAGTCTATAATATCATCCATCCACAGCAATGGAAATATATACTTGATTGTGATCTTGTTGATCGCCATAGAATCTATGCACATCCTCCATTATCCATTCTTCTTTGGTGCTAATACTACTGGTACAACACATCGACTCAAGCTCTCATGAATCAAACCCTTCTGCAACAACTCTTGCACTTGTCTATTCAATTCTTTACTTTCTGCTGGTGTCATTCTGTGTGCTGCCTTGTTTGGAAAACTGACTCTTGGGATCAAGTTCAGATGATGACTGATCTTCCTTACTGGTGGTAATCCATCAGGCACATTATTAGATACAATATCCTGAAACTCATTCAACAGATCTGTAACTTCTACAGGCACATCTTCTACTTCCTCTTTACTAGGTTTTGGAATTAAGGAAAAACACATATTCTCATGCTTCATACCCTCTAGGAATTTTCTTCCATCAACAAAAGTTATTCTTTCATTACTACATACCTTTTCTTCTGTATTGTTCAATGGTTTTTACTTATGTCGCACTCCATCCTTTGTCAGGGAATATGTATTTTCACGACCATCATGTACAACATGCCTATCAAACTACCACGACCTTCCCAACAACATATGACAAGCATCCATAGGTATGATACCACATAGTACCCCATCATAGTACCTTCCAATCTTAAACTTTACTAGGCACTGTTCATTAACCATGACATTGTGGTCATCCTGCACCTAGGCGATCCGGTATGGATGTGGGTGTTTCTGCCTCTTGAGCTTCAACTTTGTGACCATCTCTTTTGACACCAAATTTTGAGTACTTTTGCTATCAATAATCACATCACAACACTTAGTCCCACACTTACACCTAGTGCAAAACAAGCTCCTCCTTTGCTCAGGTTCATTTTCACCACTCAGTAGGAATCTTCTGTTAACTAGGAATTCTCCTCCTTCAACATCTTTAGAATGAGATGATTTTGCATCTTTGTCCACATGTGCGACTTTAGCCTGGCCTTTATTTCTCTTATCTGTCATTCCTTGGCATTGAGGACAATCATATGCCCTATGACCTTCTTCTACACAGTGAAAACATGTTCCACGAAAGCCTCCTCTTCCTAATCCTTGTCCTCATCCTCTTCCTCTTTGATCTCTATTATGTTGATTGAAATTATTTCTCCTCTGACCTTGACTACTACTGGCCTCATCCTTATTTTTTTGATCTTCTTTTCAGCCTCCATAAGATCATCTACCAGATCTTCCACCATGACCTCTTCTGCTTTGCCTGCTTTCAAACTTCTCATTCAACTTTTCCTCTACCTTTAGGAAAAATTGGTAGGCCTCTTCAATACTATTCATTTGGATCAGGTTCAACTCCTCCTGAATGCTCCACCTCAACCCATTAAGGTAATGGGCATCTTTTTCCTTGTTAGCTTCCACATGGCCTATTTTGATGAGTATTCGATAGAACTCCTCCATATACTCCTGGACAGATTTCCCTACTTACTTCAAACCTTGCATTTTCTTCATTAGATCAAGCTCATAATAAACATGAATGAACTGTCACTTTAGTTTATCCACCATCCGATCCCGTCTTGTATTTTCTCCTTTCCTCTTCAATTTTGCTCCAACTGAATCTCCTGCCACCAGATCTTCTCATGACCCTTCAGTCAGGCCTTCGCAAATTTGACCCTATCAAGATCCTCAATATCTTCATACTCAAAATATTTTTCTATTTCATTGATCCAATCAATCAAATATTCTAGGTTAAGATTTCCTAAAAATGTGGGAACATCAAGCTTAGGTCTTTTCTCGATCTTGGAAATGGCCCAAAAAAGCCTTTCCTCCTCTTGGTTCAAATTTTCTCCTTCCTGATCAAAATCTCCTTCTACTTCAGCTTCATCCTCACTTTCCTCTCTTACGGAAAGATTCATGCCTCTATGAATCTCTTCCTGCAATGCTTGCACTTGTCTCTGGAGGACTCTAACCTCAGTTGGCACACCTCTGACTCTTCTACCATGCTCCCTTCATGGAGGCAATTTTGTACTTATCGCTGAAAACCTAACCACGGTCCTGGTGCAAACTACCTCACAGTCAGCAATTTGTCTACACACTCAGGAACTTCTCGCTCTTATACCACTTGATGAAGGGGACTCCCCTTAATACCACAAATACACAATAGAAATAGAGATAAACAACAGAAATTTGTAAGAACATAAAATTGGCTTCTTTTTGGCTCCACAAATGTGGAATTAAAAATTTTAGAATTATAATATCAAAAGTCACATGGGTATCCCTTACAATAATCTGTAGGACAAAGCCTCCAATAATCACCCCAAAATGCCATAGAAAAGACTACAGGCCTTCCTTAAATAGGCAATTTTCCACCGCTTGAGAAGGTTTAAGAAATCTAGCCATTAAGGCCGACTACCCTTAGCATTTAATTATTTTTCACTTTTATTACAAAAGGGTCAGCTTTAAATATTTACAAAATATGAGATTAGGTAGCCCAACTTTCGAAAGCCATCACTTTTGAACCATAGCTCCGATTGGCTATTATAATCACTTTTCAGAAAGGGGAGATTGTGATCTATAGTGGTCAGGGTTTGACCTCAATCCGGAGCCTCTAAGGTCCTAAAAATTGAGCTCAAAGGTTTCACATACTAAAATATCAATAGTAAATCCTTAATAACTTCACCAATACAGATGCTAGGGCAATGAAACTCAACTGGCATGCTTATATAAATAAGATGATCCTTCACCTAAAAAATTAGAACATTCTGAGTTCAAATGGCCGACTTACTAAAAATAGCAAGTGAACCATGACTGCATCCCCAACCTGAAATTCTTTATGCCTCCTTCTCTCATCTTCCTTAGCTTTATACTATGCATTCATCTTGGTAATGTGCTTCCTCACCTCCTCATGGATGTTCTTCAAATGTTCTGCAAAATCCTCAGCTTCAGCACTACTTATCTCTCCTTTTTCTATCTTCCTCAACTCTGAAGCATTTCTCAGACTACTTCCAAATACAATCTGGAATGGTGATTTCCAGTGCTCCTGTTGACAAAATTATTGTATGCTAATTCTTCCTATGGTAAAATCAAATCCCAAACTATTGGCTTATCTCCAACCAAACATCTCAGTGAATTCCCCAAACTCCTATTCACCACCTCTATCTGTCCATCAGTTTGTGGATGATGTGATGAGATGAACTTCAAGTCTATCTTCAACTTCTTCCACAATGTGTGCCAGAAATATCCAACAAACTTAGTGTCTTGATCTGAAACTATACTCTTTGACAAACCATGTAGTCTCACCACTTATTTGAAAAATAATTCATCCACATGAATAGCATCATTAGTCTTCTTACATGGAATGAAACGTGCCATCTTTGAAAATCTGTCAACCACCACAAAAATTGAATCATGTCCCCGCTGAGTCCTTGGTAAACCAAGAACAAATTCCATACTGATATTCTCCCAAGGCTTCTCTGGTACAGGTAATGGCTGATACAATCCTATATTCTACTTTGCTCCTTTTTCCATTTGATATACTCTAAAACTCAGTACAAACTTCTTGACATCTTGCTGCAACTGTGGCCAATGATAATTCTCGCTAACCAGAGCAGGGGTTTTATCTCGACAAAAATGTCTAGCCAATCCCCTGCTATGCTTCTCCTTGATGAGATTCTCCCTCATAGAACTTCATGGAATGCACAACTAGCTCCCTCTAAATAACATTCCATCCTGAATGATGAAGTCTAGCCACTTCGTTCTATCTAGAGTAATAGGTTCTGTACAAGCTTTCCAGGATTCACCAAAATCAGGATACAAACTCTTGAGTTCCTTGAACCCAACCACCTTGATCTACATCTTTGTTAGAAAAATTTGCCTTCTGATAAGAGCATCTGCAACTCTGTTAGACTTTCCACTCCTGTGTTTCAAAAGAAATGTGTAACTTTGCAAAAATTCAACCCATTTCAAATGTCTTTGTTTCAACTTTCCTTGACTATTCAAATATTGCAAAGCTTGATGATCAGTATACAAAACAAACTCTTTAGGAAGTAGGTAGTGTCTCCACTTTTTCAATGCTTGAATTATAGCATAAAATTACTGATCATAAACATAATATTTTCTCTTGGCATAATTTAACTTCTCATTGAAATATACAAGAGGTTTACCTTCTTGGCTCAAAATAGCTCCTATTCCAATACCACTAGCATTACAGTCTACTTGAAACACCTTACTAAAATCAGGAAGTGCTAAAATAGGTTGTTCTGTAACTTTTTGTTTTAATATTTAAAAACTCTTCTCAGCCCCTTTAGTCCACTTAAACTCTTTCCCATCCCCTCTCATTGTTTCAGTCAAGGGACCACACATACTACTAAAACTTCTGATAAAATTTCTGTAAAAGCTAGCCAACCCATTAAATGATCTTACCTTAGTAGCACTCCTTGGAGTAGGCCATTCTAGGATAGCCTGCACTTTCTCTAGTTCCATTTTCAGTCCTTCTGTTGAAACTACAAATCCCAGATACACTAACTCGTTCTTAACAAAACTGCACTTCTTCAAATTAATCAACAAATTTTCTTCTCTCAACTTCTCCAAAACCCTACGAATATGCATTAGATGCTCCTCCAATGTCTTACCAAAGATACAAAATATTAACTAGGTAAACAATGACAAACTTATCCAAAAATTCATTTAAGACCTCATTCATGAGCCGCATGAAAGTGCTTGGTGCATTGGTTAGCCCAAAGGGCATGACCAACCACTCAAAAAGTTCCTCCATTGTTTTGAAGGCAGTATTCCATTAATCTCCTTCTCTGATCCAAATCTGGTGATATCCACTCTTCAGATCTATCTTGGAGAAGTACATAGCTCCACTCAAACAGTCCATAATATCATCCATCCATGACAATAGAAATCTATACTTGATTGTGATCTTGTTGATAGCCCTAGAATCTGTGCACATCCTCCATTCTCCATTCTTCTTTGGTGCTAATACTACTGGTACATCACATGGACTCAAGCTCCCACGAATCAAACCCTTATGCAACAACTCTTGCACTTGTCTATTCAATTCTTCACTTTCTGCTGGTGTCATTCTATGTGCTACCTTATTTGGCAAACTAGCTACTGGGATCAAGTCCATCTGATGACCGATCTTTCATACTGGTGGTAATCCATCAAGCACATTATCAGATACAATATCCTAAAAATCATTCAACAAATTTGCAACTTCTACAGGCACATCTTCTACTTCCTCTTTACTAGCTTTTGGAATTAAGGAAAAACACATATTCTCATGCTTCATACCCTCTAGGAATTTTCTTCCATCAACAAAAGTTATTATTGTATTACTACATACCTTTTCTTCTGTATTGTTCAATGGTTTTAGGTTATGTCACACTCCATCTTTGGTTAGGAAATATATATTTGGATGGCCTTCACGTACAACATGCCTATCAAACTGCCACAGCCTTCCCAACAACATATGACAAGCATCCATAGGTATGATATCACATAGTACCTCATCATAGTACCTTCCAATCTTGAACTTTACTAGGCACTGTTCATTAACCATGACCTTATGGTCATCCTGCACCCAGGCGATCTGGTCTAGATGTGGGTGTTTTTGCCTCTTGAGCTTCAACTTTGTGACCATCTCTTCTGACACTAGATTGCCAGTACTTCTTCTATCAATAATCAGATCACAATACTTATTCTCACACTTGCACCTAGTGCGAAACAAGCTCCTCCTTTTCTCATGTTAATTTTCACCACTCAGTAGGACTCTTCTGTTAACTAGGACTTTTCCTCCTTCAACATCTTTAGAATGAGATGATTTTTCATCTTCGTCCATATGTGCAACTCTAGCCTGGCCATCATTTCTCCTATCTGCCCTTCCTTGGTGTTGAGGACATTCATATGCCCTATGACCTTCTTCTCCACAGTGAAAACATGCTCCACGGAAGCCTCCTCTTCCTGATCCTTTTCCTTGTCCTCTTCCTCTTTGATCTCTATTATTTTTATTTAAATTATTTCCCCTTTGACCTTGACTACTACAAGCCTCATCCTTCTTTTTCTGATCTTCATTTCGGCCTCCATAAGATCGTCCACCAGATCTTCCACCATGACCTCTTCCGCTTTGCCCACTTTCAAACTTCTTGTTCAACTTTTCCTCTACCTTTAGGGCAAAATGGTAGGCCTCTTCAATACTGTTCATTTGGATAAGGTTCAACTCCTCCTGAATTCTCAGCCTCAAACCATTAAGTTAACATACAAATTTCTCCTTGTCAGCTTCTGCATGGCCTGTTCTGATGAGGATTCAATAGAACTCATCTGTATACTCCTAGATAGATTTCCCTACTTACTTCAAACCTTGCATTTTCTTCAGTAGATTGAGGTCATAATCAATAGGAATGAACTATCACTTCAATTTATCCACCATCTGATCCCATCTTGTGATTTTCTCCTTTCCTCTTTTTTTTTTTGCTCCAACTGAATCTCTTGCCACCAGATCTTCGCATGACCCTTTAGTCGGGCCTTCACAAATTTGACCCTATCAGGATCCTCAACATCTTCATACTTAAAATATTCTTCTATTTCATTGATCCAATTGATCAACTCTTCTAGGTTAAGATTTACCAAAAATATAGGAACATCAAGCTTAGGTCTTTTCTCGATCTTGGAAATGGCCCAAAAAAGCCTTTCCTCCTCTTGGTTCAGAATTTTGCCTTCCTAATCAAAATCTCCTTCTACTTTAGCTTCATCCTCACTTTTCTCTCTTATGACAAGATTCATGCCTCTGTGAATCTCTTCCTAAAATGCTTGTACTTGTCTCTGGAGGGCTCTAACCTCACGTGGCACACCTTCAGCTCTTTCACCACTCTCCCTTCGTGGAGGAATTTTTGTACTGATCGCTGAAACCCTAACCACGGTCCTAGTGAAAATTTCCTCACAGTTGGCAATCTGTCTACACACTCAAAAAATTCTCACTCTGATACCACTTGATGAAGGGGACCCCCCTTAATACCAAAAATACACAATCGAAACAGAGAGAAACAATATAAATTTTCAAGAACAGACAATTGGCTTCTTATTGGCTCCATAAATGTGGAATTACAAACTTCAGAATTACAATATCAAAATCCACATGGGCATCCCTTATAATAATCTGTAGGATAAAGCCTCCAATAACCATCCCGAACTTCCCTACAAAAGACTACGAGCCTTCCTTAAATAGGAATTTTTCCACCGCCCGAGAAGGTTCCAGAAATCTAGCCATTAAGGCCAACTACCCTTAGCATTTAATTATTTTTCACTTTTATTACAAAAGGGTCAGCTTGAATCTCCTGCCACCAGATCTTCGCATGACCCTTTAGTTGGGCCTTCACAAATTTGACCCTATCAGGATCCTCAATATCTTCATACTTAAAATGTTCTTCTATTTCATTGATCCAATTGATCAACTCTTCTAGGTTAAGATTTCCCAAAAATATGGGAACATCAAGCTTAGGTCTTTTCCCGATCTTGGAAATGGCCCGGAAAAGCCTTTCCTCCTCTTGGTTTAGAATTTCACCTTCCTGATCAAAATCTCCTTCTACTTCAACTTCATCCTCACTTTCCTCTCTTACAACAAGATTCATGCCTCTGCGAATCTCTTCCTGAAATGATTGTACTTGTCTCTGGAGGGCTCTAACCTCAGGTGGCACACCTTCATCTCTTCCGCCACTCTCCCTTCGAGGAGGAATTTTTGTACTAATCACTGAAACCCTAACCACAGTCCTAGTGCAAATTGCCTCACAGTCAGCGATCTGTCTACACACTCAGGAACTTCTCACTCTGATACCACTTGATGAAGGGGACTCCCCTTAATACCAAAAATACACAATAGAAATAGAGAGAAACAATAGAAATTTTCAAGAACAGACAATTGGCTTCTTATTGGCTCCACAAATGTGGAATTACAAACTTCAGAATTATAATATCAAAAGCCACATGGGCATCCCTTATAATAATCTGTAGGATAAAGCCTCCAATAACCATCCCAAACTACCCTACAAAAGACTACGAGCCTTCCTTAAATAGGAATTTTTCCACCACCTGAGAAGGTTCCAGAAATCTACCCATTAAGGCCAACTACCCTTAGCATTTAATTATTTTTCACTTTTATTACAAAAGGGTCGGCTTTAAATATTTACAAAATATGAGATTAGGTAGCCCAACTTCCGGAAGCCATAACTTTTGAACCTTAGCTCCGATGGGCTATTATAACCACTTTTCAGAAAGGGGAGATTGCGATCTATAGTGGTTGACACGCAAAGCACCAGGTAACCAAGGTTTGACCTAAATCCAGAGCCTCTAAGGTTTTGAAAATTGAGCTCAAAGGTTTTGCACCCTAAAATATCAACATTAAATCCTTAATAACTTTGCCAATACATATGCTATGACAATAAAACTCAACTGGCATGCTTATATGACCAAGATGATCCTTCACTTGAAAAATTAGAACATTTCGAGTTCAAATGGCTGACTTACTAAAAATAGAAAGTTTCCAAAAATAGTAACTTTGTACAAAATAGCCCTTATTGAATAGAAAACACATATTTTTGGGTGATGCAAGATTGCCCTTACACCTAGGTTGCTCCTGCATCAGACACCCAGGGTAATTTGAGAAGTGACCTTGTCACGTGTCAGGTGTGCAAAGGAAAACCAAGATGGTCAACCTCCTCCTTTGTAAGCCATGATGAATCTTCTATAGGTTATCCTCTCCATTTGACCAGATACTCTTCATACGTCTTATTCCTTGTGCTTCTGCCAACATGACTATCTAGTATATCTTCAATCTCCTTGGTAGCTGAAGTACTAGCTAGAATACTCCATTATGCTTCAGTGACCTCACCTTCAACACCCCCTTCATGGTACTCAGTCAAATCTGCAATGTTAAATACTGGTGAAATATTCAACTCAGTAGGCAATTCTACCTCATAAGCATTTCCTGAATCATGGTTCTTCAGTATCTTACATGGCCCAAACTTCTTCATTTTCAACTTGTTATATGTACCAACTGGAAATCGCTGCTTCCGCAAATGAACCATGACTTCATCCCCAACCTAAAATTCTTTATGCCTCCTTCTCTCATCTGCCTTAGCTTTATACTATGCATTCATCTTGCTAATGTGCTTCCTCACCTCCTCATGGATGTTCTTCAAATGTTTTGCAAAATTCTCAGCTTCAGCCCTACTTAACTCTCCTTTTTCTATCTTACTTAACTCTCAAGCATTTCTGGGAATACTTCAAAATATAATCTGGAATGGTGATTTACCATTGCTCCTATTGACAAAATTATTGTATTCAAATTCTTCTTGTAGTAAAATCAAATCCCAACCTGTTGGCTTATCTCCAACCAAACATCTCAGCAAATTTCCCAAATTCCTATTCACCACCTCTGTCTATCCATCAATTTGTGGATGATGTGATGAGCCAAACTTCAATTCTGTCTTCAACTTCTTCCACAATGTGCGCTAGAAATATCCAACAAACTTAGTGTCCCAATATGAAACTATACTCTTTGGCAGACCATGTAGTCTCACCACTTCTTTGAAAAACAATTCAGCCACATGAATAACATCATTAGTCTTCTTTCAGGGAATGAAATGTGTCATCTTTGAAAACCTGTCAACCACCACAAAAATTGAATCATGTCCCCATTGAGTCCTTGGCAAACCAAGAACAAATTCCATACTGATATCCTCCCAAGGCTTCTCTGGTACAAGTAATGGTTGATATAATACTGTATTCTTCTTTGCTCCTTTTGCTATTTGACATACTCTACAACTCTGTACAAACTTCTTGATATCTTGCTACAACTATGGCCAATGATAATTCTCGCTAACTAGAGAAAAGGTTTTATCTTGACCAAAATGTCCATCCAATCCTCTGCTATGCTTCTCCTTGATGAGATTCTCCCTCATAGAACTTCATGGAATGCACAACTGGCTCCCTCTGAATAACATTCCATCCTGAATGATGAAGTCCAACCACTTTGTTTTGTCTATAGTAACAGGTTCTGTACAAGCTTTCCAGGCTTCACCAAAATCAGGATCCTCTGGATACAAACTCTTGAGTTCCTTGAACCCAACTACCTCGATCTGCATCTCTGTTAGCAAAAGTTTCCTTCTGCTAAGAGCATCTGCAACTCTTTTAGACTTTCCACTCCTGTGTTTCAAAATAAATGTGTAACTCTACAAAAATTTAACCCATTTCAAATGTCTTTGATTCAATTTTCCTTGACTATTCAAATATTGCAAAGCTTGATGATCAGTATACAAAACAAACTCCTTAGGAAGTAGATAGTGTCTCCACTTCTTCAATGCTTGAATTATAGCATAAAATTCTTGATCATAAACATAATATTTTCTCTTTGGATCAGTTAAATTCTCACTAAAATATGCAACAGGTTTACCTTCTTGGCTCAAAACAACTCCCATTCCAGTACCACTAGCATCGCAGTCTACTTGAAACACCTTATTAAAATCAGGAAGTGCTAAAACAGGTTGTTCTGTAACTTTTTATTTTAACAGTTCAAAACTCTTCTCAGCCCCTTTAGTCCACTTAAACTTTTTCCTATCCCTTCTCATTGTTTCAGTCAAGGGACCACAAATACTGCTAAAAATTATGATAAACTTTCTGTAAAAGCTAGCCAAACCATGAAATGATCTTACCTCATTAGTACTTCCTGGAGTAGGCCATTATAAGATAGCCTACACTTTCTCTAGTTCTATTTTCAGTCCCTTTGCTGAAACTACAAATCCCAGATACACTAACTCCTTCACAAAATTTTACTTCTTCAAATTAATCAACAATTTTTCTTCCCTCAACTTCTCCAAAACCCTATGAATATGCATTAGATGCTCCTCCAATGTCTTACTAAAGATCAAAATATCATCTAGGTAAACAATGACAAACT
>MU218440.1:431331-445225 GCA_018584345.1 Thuja plicata | reverse complement strand
CTCCTTTGTTTTGAAGGTAGTCTTCCATTCATCTCCTTCTCTGATCCAAATCTGGTGATATCCACTCTTCAGATCTATCTTTGAGAAGTACACAGCTCCACTCAAATAGTCCATAATATCATCCATCTCCAACAATGGAAATCTGTACTTGATTATGATCTTGTTGATAGCCATAGAATCTGTGCACATCCTCCATTCTCTATTCTTCTTTGGTGCTAATACTTCTGGTATAACACGTGGACTCAAGCTGTCACAAATCAAACCCTTTTGCAACAACTCTTGCACTTATCTGTTCAATTCTTCACTTTCTGCTGGTGTCATTCTGTGTGCTTCCTTATTTGGAAAACTAGCTCCTGGGATCAAGTCCATCTGATGACTGATCTTTCTTACTGATGGTAATCCATCAGGCACATTATCACATACAATATCCTGAAACTCATTCAACATATCTACAACTTCTATAGGCACATCTTCTACTTCGTCTTTACTAGGTTTTGGAATTAAGGCAAACCACATATTCTCATGCTTCATACCCTCTAGGAATTTTCTTCCATAAAGAAAATTTATTCTTGCATTACTACATACCTTTTATTTTATATTGTTCAATGGTTTTATCTTATGTCACACTCCATTCTTTGTCAGGGAATATGTATTTGCATGACCATCATGTACAACATGCCTATCAAACTGCCACGGCCTTCCCAACAACATATGACAAGCATCCATAGGTATGATATCACATAGTACCTCATCACAGTACCTTCCAATCTTGAACTTTACTAGGCATTGTTCATTAACCATGACCTTGTGGTCATCCTGCACTCAGGCGATCTGGTATGGATGTGGGTGTTTCTGCCTCTTTAGCTTCAAATTTGTGACCATCTCTTCTGACACCAGATTGTTAGTACTTCCACTATCAATAATCACATCACAACACTTATTCTCACACTTGCACCTAGTGCGAAACAAGCTCCTCCTTTGCTCAGGTTCATTTTCACCACTCAACAGGACTCTTCTGTTAACTAGGACTTCTCCTCCTTCAACATCTTCAGAATGAGATGATTTTGCATCTTCATCCACATGTGCGACTCTAGCCTAGCCATCATTTCTCCTATCTACCCTTCCTTGGCGTTGAGGACATTCATATGCCCTATGACCTTCTTCTCCATAGTGAAAACATGTTCCACAGAAGCCTCATGTTCCTGATCCTTGTCCTTGTCCTCTTCCTCTTTGATCTTTATTATTTTGATTGAAATTGTTTCCCCTCTAACCTTGACTACTACTGGCCTCATCTTTCTTTTTCTGATCTTCATTTCAGCCTCCATAAGATCATCCACCACATCTTCCACCACAACCTCTTCCACTTTGGTTGCTTTTGAACTTCTTGTTCAACTTTTCCTTTACCTTGAAGGAAAACTAGTAGGGCTCTTCAATACTGTTCATTCGGATCAGGTTCAACTCCTCCTGAATGCTCGGCCTGAACCTAGTAAGGTAACGGGCAACTTTCTCCTTGTCAGCTTCCGCATGGCCTATTCTGATGAGGATTCGATAGAACTCCTCTGTATACTCTGGGATAGATTTCCCTGCTTGCTTCAAACCTTGCATTTTCTTCATTAGATCAAGCTCATAATCAACAGGAATGAATTGTCGCTTCATTTTATCCACCATCCAATCCCATCTTGTGATTTTCTCCTTTCCTCTTCTATTTCGCTCCAACCAAATCTCCTGCCACCAGATCTTCGCATGACCCTTCAGTCGAGCCTTCACAAATTTGACCCTATCAGGATCCTCAATATCTTCATACTCAAAATATTCTTCTATTTCATTGATCCAATCGATCAACTCTTATGGGTTAAGATTTCCCAAAAATGTGGGAACATCAAGCTTAGGTCTTTTCCTGATCTTGGAAATGGCCCGAAAAAGCCTTTCCTCCTCTTGGTTCAGAATTTTGCCTTCCTGATGAAAATCTCCTTCTACTTCAGCTTCATCCCCACTTTCCTCTGTTACGAAAAATTTCATGCCTATGCGAATCTCTTCCTGCAATGCTTGTACTTGTCTTTGGAGGGCTCTAACCTCAAGTGGCACACCTCCGGCTCTTCCACCACGCTCCCTTCATGGAGGCATTTTTGTACTTATCACTGAAACCCTAACCACTCTCCTGGTGCAAACTACCTCACAATCGGCGATCTGTCTACACACTTAGGAACTTCTTGCTCTGATACCACTTGATGAAGGGGACTCCGCTTAATACCACAAATACACAATAGAAACAGAGAGAAACAACAGAAATTTGCGAGAACAGAAATTTGGCTTCTTATTGGGTCCACAAATGTGGAATTACAAACTTCAGAATTACAATATCAAAAGCCACATGGGTATGCCTTACAATAATTTGTAGGACAAAGCCTCCAATAACCACCCCGAACTTCCATAGAAAAGACTACAGGCCTTCCTTAAATAGGCAATTTTCCACCGCCCGAGAAGGTTCCAGAAATCTAGCCATTAAGGCTGACTACCCTTAGCATTTAATTATTTTTAACTTTTATTAGAAAAGGGTCGGCTTTAAATATTTACAAAATATGAGATTAGGTAGCCCAACTTGCGGAAGCCATAACTTTTGAACCGTAGCTCCGATTGGCTATTATAACCACTTTCCGTAAAGGGGAGATTGTAGTCTATAGTGGCTAACATACAAAGCATCAATTAGTTGGGGTTCAACCTCAATTTAGAGCCTCTAAGGTCTTGAAAATTGAGCTCAAAGGTTTTGCACCCTAAAATCTCAACAATAAATCCTTAATAACTTCGCCAATACAGATGTTATGGCAATGAAACTCAACTGGCATGCTTATATGACTAGGATGATCCTTCACCTGAAAAATTAGAACATTCCAAGTTCAAATGACCGACTTACTAAAAATAGAAAGTTTCCAAAAATACCAGCTTTGTATAAAATAGCCCTTATTGAATAGAAAACACATATTTTTGGGTGATGCAAGATTGCCCTTACACCCAAGATGCTCCTACATCACATAGCATAACCATAATATTTTTTGAATCAAATGTCTCAAAATAAAAATTCCATAATAGAAACATGACATAGTCCTTAAGGTGCATCATAAATTATCATGTATCCAACATCCAAAATGATCTATCCAAGACATAAAACATAAAATCCATAAAGTCCCTAGTGCATCAAAATATAATGTATCATGTGCTAAGTCTATCATAAGAAAAAATAAAGAGAACTATGATGGGGTTCGGGGTGAGGCCTCACACATTCATAGATTGGTGAGTTACTTAGTAACTCATCTCTTCATCTCTATAAAAGAGACCTCTCTCTCTCTCTCTCTCTCTCATTTCTACTCTATGAGTTATTGTAAATGAGTTACTCTCTCTCTCTCTCTCTCTCTCTCTCTCTCTCTCTCTCTCTCTCTCACTCACTCACTCATAATATCACACTGGGTTTTTATTTTCTTTTCACCTTTCAAAATCTTCTTGTCTCCTTTTATTGGTTTTTGGGTGGTTGCATAGTTCATGTTTTTCTCATGGTAACAATTTCTTCTTCATATATCTCTCTTGGATTATTTTCATTTCCTTGCTCTTATTATTTTTCTTTCATGATATTAGAGCTTGGGTTGCTAATCCTTGTTTGAGTGTAGTGTTGAAGGTTACCATTCTTTGGAGCACACATTTGGAGACTCTTGTTTGTGAGAGAATCTTAAGCTTCATTTGCTAACTTCTATGTTGTAGATTTTGCATTTTTAATTACTCTAACCGTCTTTGGTCGGTTTGCCGCCAGAGAGTTGCATTTGAATTTTTTTTTGGTTTGGCTGGCTTCAACCAATCCCATTTCTATCTGCATTTCTTTTCACCTCTGTCGGGAAACCACAAGGTTTAACATATTATCACTCTCATTTTGTAGAAGTTTTAATCTAATCATTTTTTTAATAACTTGTCCTCTACATGATTGTTTCTTGCAGGATTTACAATATTATATCTCAAATTGTTGTTATATGCATGCATGCATCTCTTTGCTCTTATCTCTGTTTTCATTTAACATTTTACTCGCAGGTTCTCTTCTCACTCTCTCTTGTTTTGTTGTCTGGTAGCTTGCTCTGGTTGTTTAAATTTATATTTTATCTAAACATTAAAAATATCTCCTTTTAATTTCAAACCATTTCCTATTTTGTTTAACACTTTCTTGTGTAGTATATCTTTTGAATCAACCCCATTTTTGGTTTAACATCTCTTGTTTGTTGTTAATTTCCTATTATTTCATAGACTATCATTTTTTGCTATCTCCTTACATTGCACAACTTTCCTCCTTGAAAGTCTCCTTCCTTCTCCCTCACGCAACAATGCAACTCTTCATTCCACCCCTTCCTTCATAGCCTTCTTTCTCCCTTCACTATCCTCCTTCGTTGCTCCTCCCTCATGTAGCTAGCTACTCTCTCTCCTTCCTCATGCAACAAGTCTGCTCCTTACCCCTTCCTTCACACCTTTTCCTTGTTTTTTAATTCAATCCTCTTCCCTCCCTTGTGCAACCTGCTAGTTTGTGCAGATATGTGTTTATCCCTGTCTTAATCAACTTTTTCAACCATTTCTAAAATTGCAATCTTCCGATCATTGTAAATTCCATTCGCAGGTTCTCATATCATTATTTATGAGCTCTTAACAACTCCTCCGCACATATATAAGTTTAGCGTACATTTGAAATTCCTTTGACTCTCTTTTAAATCGTTTAATCTTATTGTTTAAATAATTTAATTCATTGTTTACAATTATTATTTTTCATTTAACTATCATTCTTAAATTCATAAATTTTTAATGTATTTGCTTAATTAGTGCATATTCAACGTTAATACATTATTTTTACAACTTTTTAACAATCCAATTTAAGATTTAATTTTATGTTTATTACTTCGAGTTAATTATTTTAAAATTTTAAACAAAATTTAATTTTTTTTCAAATCATTACTTAACCATTCAAACTCTGATTGACATTGCGTTAAATTTGTTTTTCTAGTTCTTTAGTATTATATTTACTCTATATTACATTTCATATTGGTTAATCTTAGCATTTTTCTTACTTAATCATGTCGACGCTTATTCTAGAAATTAAGTTAAATAACACAAATTATCATGCTTGGAAAACCCACATATTGTTTATCTTCCGTTTCAAACATATGTTGGACATTGCTACTAATGCTACTTTTGTTCCTCTCTCAACTGCTACTCAAGCAGAAAAAGATGCTTGGAATGTCAAAAATGAGGAGACACTTAACCTAATTGGCATTTCTTTAAATCCTGATTTATATGTTTTAATTGCAAATTGTACCGAAACACATGTAGCTTGGGCAATTCTGAAAAACACCTCCAATAGTCCGAATGATTCTAGAAAGATTCAAATCCAAGATTAATTGGAGGATCTCACGTATACCGACTTTAAAACTATGGATGAATTCTTTCTCAAGTTTGATTCTATTAGAAGTCAATTGCATGGTTTAGGAATAACTTTAACTGATCTTCATTTAATTCATATCATTTAAAAAAAATGTATTCCTAGACAGTTTCAACAGTTTATTACTAATGTGCATTCTCAACTTGCTCTTCTCACTTTAGCTTTTCAATTAACCTATATCATTTTTCAAACTTTATTGCATCAAAAAGAAGTAAAGTTATTTCAATTCGGTAATCTTATGTCTAATGAACTTAAATTTGTATCTAAAGATTAGAATCAAAATCATTTTAGTTCAAATAATAATCAAAGTCATCCCAATAACACCAAATTTAATTCTAGGTCTTATCATGGTAATAATAATAGTTCTAATAACAATACTCATAGTAATCAAACAAATACTTCTAATAGAAAAACCCATTGTACCTATTGTGGGAAAGATGGTCATTTGACTAACAATTGTTTTAAAAATCAAAATGATAAGATATCTATGAATCAAAATAATCAAAATTCTAGTCTCATTATAAGAAGAATAATAGAAATCCACCTCACTATGATTTTACAATTAATTATAATGTTTTTAACCCGTTAAATGTTTCAGATTCAACACCAGGTTCCAATGCTACTTCCCCTTTGCATAAAACTGAAATTATTTTCAAAGGGAGTAATTTCTTTCCTTTTAGCTATCTTTTGTTCATGTTCTTTCAACGATGTTAACTTTATAGAATATGTGCTATCTGATGCAACTATGTTATTTCTCATACAAAATTTTATTTTGTTCAAGTATTGTGATTTATCTAACGATATTGCCTTCATGAGTATCATTATTGATTTATTGATTAGCATGAATTGCTATAAATTTTAGCATGGTTTATTCCATCTATTTGTATGCAATTAGTTGCATTTTTCATTATGGTTTTATACCATCTTTTTATATTCACATTGTTGAATTTACCTTTTGGTAAGTTGTGTAGGGTGCCCAAGGTTAACTATACTAGATCTGTAGTTTATCTAGATCCTAGTTACCTTATCTTTCGTTGGGGCCTGTGGAGTTTCCCTCTATCCATTGATTGGTATACACTTACTTCTGTTGATGTTTATCAACTTTATTTTTTTCCCTCATAATGAGGATGATGTTCATGAAATCATTCCTAGAATTTGTTGGATTTCTCATATTTTTGCAAGACAATATGTTGTTTTAACACTCATAATCCTTAGAACAAATTATTATATAACATATGTCATTGGTTTTTTTTGTTTTTTTTTTCAATTTTGGATTAACATCTCTTTGTATTAAGTATGATCTATCTAATTATTTTTCATCCCAATGAAAAGTAGCAAAGCTCAAATTGTTAAATTTTCTCATAATAATGGTTATGTTTCTTATCTCCTTGATGGTTCCTTGCTTCTAATACATGACTATAGACATGATTGGAAATTCAGATCATAGGTTGATTTGGTGTTAGAGTCACATGCTCTACTAGATTATGGATTTTTATCTCTCATATCTCTTTGCAAGTTACTAATGTGATGATGAATTTGCATGCTTCATTGCGTAGATTGTGAGTCATCTAGGTTGTGAATTAACTACCTATTCACTTGCAGTGGGATGACTCATTAGTGGACTGTTTATATCCACGTGATCGATTCAATGTTGATGTAGATCTCATTAGTTGACATTGTTTGTGGTCATTTGTGCATTAGTATTTTTTTTTGAGATGAGAGCTTGGATATTGTTTTTGATTCCTCCATTGTTCCTTTGGGATTTTTTAGCATACGGTTTATCTTTATCTCATGTTAGCTTCATTTCACTTTTAGTGATTGATTATGGATTCTTCTCTAACCCTAATTAATCTCATTTTAAACTTTTCAAAGATTATCTAAAGTTAAATTATTTTATGATACACATTATGCGTTTCTTTTCAAAGGTATACTAATTTGTATTAAGGGTAGATCCCATCAATGGGAAATCTACTTGTGGTTTTTCTATTCTTTGATTTAGGTGATATATCATGGACCCTTCCAAAGATACAATTCAATTCTCTTAGATCTATTAAATATGAAGTACAAATTTTACTCATTGTTAAAGGAGACTACTTGAAGACTTGGATTTAGCTCCAAATGAAGACAATCGAATTCTATTGTAAAGATGTAGCTCAAATTTTTTATAAATTTGGATTTAATTCCCATTGATGTAAACTCTCCAAGTAAAGATTAAGGGGGGGTGTTAGAATATTTAATCTTTCCTTATATTTATTTATTTAATTATGAGATTCTTATAGAATCCCTACATTTATTTTTTCCTCTAGTCCAAGGGGGAGGACATGTCATATTTTGTAATTTCTTTAATAAAGAAATTAGATAATCCTCCTTAAGAGGTTATTGACACTTTGCACACACCTATTATGGATGATTGACATTCATTTATTGGTGAGTTACTTAGTAACTCCTCTCTTCATCTCTATAAAAGAGATGCTTCTCTCTAACATTTCCACTCTATGAGTTATTAAAAATTAGTCTCTCTCTCTCTCTCTCTCTCTCTCTTAGGATTTGCCTTATTCATAATATCAAAAGCAGTGAAAATTTTAGTGGCAATTATTTTTCATTTGGCGAATGTCGCATGTCAGTGACCCCTAAATTGGCAAATATTTTTGACCTATTGGTTGACCCTATTGCCTGATATTTATTAATATTGGGTGCAAAGCCTAGGCCCATCACCCATCGGTTTTTTTAATTTATCCATTTCTTACACATTATCGCTAATGGAATATAAATTTTGGTCCCTATAAATTTAAAACATTCTCCTATAATTTCTAAGCGACCCCAAATCAACGGCCTATATTCACCAATCATTTTATACATATATATTTATAGGCATCCCCAAATTTATCTGGCATTTTACAGACTCATGTCTCTAATCGACCTAATTTAGCCAACTTTATTAATCATGCAAAGGTATTGGACAACCCATAATCGCCTCAGAAATAAGAAAAGACGTGTTATAATTACGCGGGTTTTGCCAAATATTTGTATACCTGATACCTCCCACCAAATTTTCCAAATAAGGATTAGTATAAAAACATTCTGATATCTCTATATTTGATCAATAGTGAAGTTTCAAACTATTGAGTGCAACTGTATACTGCATTGGCAAGTCGTGACTACATTGCTGCAATTAAATTTGAGGAAAAGGTAAGTGATACTTATTCTATGACTGTGATTTTGAGTTTATTTACATTATTCCATAATAGGTTTGCAAAAATGGGGCTTGTTTTCCCTTTTGACCCAAAATACACCACACGCCGTTGATTTTTGCTCATCTAACGGTCGCTGGCATTGTCGAACTATCGTGGGTCCCATTAAATTTTGGCTTGTCATTTTGATTTGATGTCACTAGGACATGTGTGAGTGTCACTTAATCATTTTAAATTACAACTTCAGCTTATTATTTATTACATTTAATAAATGTTTAGTTTTACAGTGTAGTCCAATTTAGATTTTAATTCAATTATTTCTATCTATATTATAATCAAAATTACATTATCACACATCGATATGACACATTGGCAAATTAAAAATAGAAATTTATTTTTTCTCTGGAATCCTGGACTGATAAAGAAACTTAATCATTTAAAAAATTCAAAATCTTAGTCTTCAGATTTAAAAAAAGAAGTACTAATCCATCGCTTAAGCATACTTAAATGTCTAATACATAGGTAAAGCAACTAATTAAAATAGTGTAATCACAGAGAAGTCTAAAAATCATTTTTTGTACCCATAAAAAGAAAATTGAAATGAACTTGGAAATTTGTATTATTTTTTTTCATAAAATTACATCGTACATTAAAAAAAGAAACCTACTAGGAAACTTCTTATCGGTGTAAAAAAAGTGAAACTTTGCATGTCCATTGTCAAAAGACTAGGGTAACAGGAATGGTTAAACTAGGAAATCAGGGATCTTCATCTTCCCTTTCGTTTGAGTAGAATTTTTGAGAGAGGATAATCTCTAAGAATTTGTCAAGCCATGTGCAGTCTGACTCATCAAATTCATCAAGGTAAAACCATTTCTAGAGAAAATACGTCCCAAGCCGTGCCCATTTCCTGTGTCATGTTAGTTGCTCATCATTGAGGTTCAACAGAAAGGGTTGTCTCACCACATTTATTCTTGGCTCCAAAAAATTGTGAATATCTCTTGGACACAGGATCCCCACCCCTAGTTCCACAAAAAACAACAACATTGACATCGTTCTTTAGGAATTCCTCTTTAAAAACCTTCTTTAACAGCATCAACATATCCACCTTCTATCCTTCGAGGTTAAGGAGAGATGAAAAAAATTGGGACGTAATGTCCGTGTAGATGTGGTATCTATCAAAATTCTCACGGAACTCTCGACCCAATAACATCAACACAACATAATTTATAAAAGTGTCGCCACCAACCTCCCTACAAATGGAAGTGAGGATTTCTTCTGAGACATTGCCCAAAAAGGACCTCTGGTCATCTGTGGATGTGCATATCAAATGGGTTGGTGTGTCCATCTTTAATTCTCGAAAGCCTAAAGACCTAAAAACCTAAACCTTAAAACCAGAGGCAGAATTTCTACCACCAAAAGCTCTAACTCTTAATTTGCCAAAACAAAAAAAAAAAGAAGAAGAAGAAAGAAGCCAGATTGTCTATAAATAGCTCCAACCCCCGACCCCTTGATTGATAGTAGTGATCACAGATACTTAGAAATTAATAATTATTCTTTCTTTAATCATATTTAATACACTTTCCATAAATGCATTATGCGTGTGAGAGATTTGAATCCAATGTCCTTAATCTTTCATATCTACATGTAAATTGTTCCCAGAAATGCATGCGTACTATTGACAGTTAAAGATGGCAGTTAAAGAATGTCACTGATAAGGCATTTATTTCTTTTCAAGTTACGAGTTACAAGTTGCAGTTACATTATCCATTGTCCACGTAAACAAATAACCAGTAGTAATCAACGATCATAGTTACGGTGCAATTTTTAAGGCTCGATACGTGTCATCATTCCGGTGACTTCCTACAGAAGTCTATTTCCTTCAGAAATTTGGCCCAAAATTAAATTTCAGCCATTGATCTAGGATGATCAAATGGTCTCAAATAATACATTTAACAATATAAAAAAATGGATATTACTAATTAGGTTATGTGCCCATGTGTGATCAGTTATATTCGCAACAAATAAAGGCGATGTTCGCTAGACGTGATATTGCATTAATGACAATGTTACAAGTCATTATTCTGGTGACTTCTTGGAGAACTCTGTTTCCTTCAGGAAATTGGGCTGAAATTAAACTTCAACCATTGATCTAGGATAATCAAATGGTCTCAAATAAGATGTTTAACATTAATTAGCATTGGCCTGCATGACACGTTGATGAGTCCCATCTTTTAGTTGGCGTTGGCCCACATGACGCATTGAAAATTGCCAAATAAAATATTTATTTTTCCCATAATTAATGATAGATTAGCCAATAAAATAAATATATTTGCAAACGACACATAAAAATTGCCAGTACAAATATTTTTTTCCCTTCAAAAGAAAATCTTTCGCCTCATATATTATATATTTTCCCCCACATTAATTTATAATTTGCCAGGATTTTATGGAATTTTCATTCGGCAGGGAAAAAATCACCTACGCCTTTATATTATTTTCCTAATTTGGAAAAAAAAATTGCCATCATCAATAAATTATTTTCCCTAAATTAATGTAGGATTCGCTAGGATTTTACACTTTTTCCTAGGAGGGGGTTTCTTAAATTTATCCTTGATCACAAGGTTGTTTTTTTCTTTTCCCCTTTCAAAATCTTCTTGTCTCCTTGTATTGGCTTTTGGGTTCTTGCTCCTAGTTTTTGTTTTTCTCATGATAACAATTTCTTCATATATCTTTCTTGAATTATTTTCATTTCCTTGGTCTTGTTATTTTTCTTTCACTTCTTGATTAGTAAAGACCTAACCATTCTCATCCTTTGTAACGAAAATAAATTCCTTATGCTTATAATTAAAGCAGTTAAAAAAAATTTAGTGCCTTTGTTTCCATCCTTAATCCAATGCAATCTGGCCCTTATTTTGGTCCCTTGTCCTTTATAAATATCAAGTTTATACAACTGAGTTTCTATAGAAGCTATAGGGGTTTAGATAGTAAGATTAATGAGATAGTAATTTATAAATTTGGTATTGAATTCCAAATTCCCACTGAGAGATTTCTCTTTATGCCTTTTCCACAATGCTATTATTTTACCAAAAGATCATAAAAATGTGGCACATTGTGTAATAAATTCCTACCACTGAACTTGATAAGAATATCCCTCTTTAGGTTTGGGAATGGAATTCTAAATATCAACCAATGCAGCGACACAAGGAGTTTTCAAATGTGAAGTGTTAATGTTTGAAGGCAACTTATAAATCACTTCTTTACCTTCCTCAATCAGAGTACATATGATTGGAAAATGGTCAGACAATAAAGTAGAGTAATCCACATTGCCATAGGACCCATTGGAAACTTTAGTTAACTGTAGATTGGGAGAAATATAAAACCTATCAAGTCTAATAATTTCCTATCTGGTCCCAATCTATAATAAGTCCAAGTAAACCAATTATTATTCCTACTAGAAAATATTTTATACACACGGTTAACTACCCCCAAAGTGTTCTGAAAAAAGAGCCAATTGTCAAATTCACCATTTCTTATTCTGACACCATCATGCCAACTATGATCAGTATGATGTTCCTCCTTATTGAAATCACCCCAGATAATCCAATCAGTTTGAGTTGTCAGCCATTCCCAAAGTTCACAACTTTCTCTAGAAAAGTTGAGAGCATAAACTAAATATAAACCAATGGCTTGTCCATTGATAAAAGAGACAAACCAAACACAACTATGTGACGGGTCCTTTCTTTTACCAATGACAAACTTAATTTCCCAAGGAGATAACCAATAAAAACTCCACCACTTCCTTCTCCATGTGATTTATGAAAAACACATCTCTCCATACGTTAGATAGAGATGAACTTAGCTGGGAACCATTCAATTTAACTTCTTGAAAAAATATAGTATCTAGTTTTCTTTTAACAATAGCTTCTTTTACCTCATTTTTGAAATGAGGGAGGGAGATCCCTCTTACATTCCAAGAGAAAATTTTATTCTTCATTAGGAAATTTTGTGATATTCTCATCTTGTGGAAAAACATCAAAATGATTAGCGGTTGTAATAGATTGATCATGAAAGCTATACTCCTTTGTTGGAATATGATACCTTTACCTCTGTCTCAAAGGGGGAGGTGAGGCTTCATGGCTAACTGGTAGAGAGGGGGATCAATGTCTTATAAGAGGAAGGGGGAAACATGATCATTACTTATTATAACATGGTGTGGAGGAGAAGATGAATGATTTTGTACATGTGATGGTGAAGAAGGGGGGATGGTTTTGAGAAGGTTTATGGTTGTTTTGAGATTTTGAAGATCTCAGATGTTCCTTCCTTTTCCTAACCATTATCTACCTATCAGTAATAATTAAATCACTATAAAAGGGATATTTATCAATATTTCTCATATTCACTTCTATAATGTCTTGTTTCATCTAAGGAGCTTGAGCATACATAACAAGTGGCTGAGGATACAAGTGCATAGGTTGTGGACTAGAGATAGTTGTAATTTGAGTGTGAGAACATTGATTATTCCTTATATGATAGTCTTGAATCATATTACCTTCTTAAGGATAAAAGAAACATGCATTGGGATTATTCAAATATACTAGTGGTTGACACTCAAACCCTAGGCCTATTCATTTTATGTTGTTTAGAAATGTCTTAGTGAGGTTCAAATCTTCACATACCATAGGGTGAACCCTTAGGTTGTAAAATTTATTAGTGCTATTTTTTCACCATAAAACCCTTCCAAGTTGAGAGACAATATCTTTTAAGTAGGGTTTGAAAGCAAGATTAAGGAAGGGTAGCTCTATCCATATTGTTTATTTCAATCTAGTTGGTCCTTTCTGGTGAAAATATAGCGTCCAAGCCTATAGGTAGCATATTTTCCCACATATGAACTAGGTGCCATATTGCAACATGACTTGGGCATGGTCTATAGATTTAAATGTACAACAAATGTACTCTTTTCCAAACCCCCTTAAGGCCTCAATTTCCCAACCCTTACTCTCCCAATTTTTTTTGACCCATTTGTAAAACTCAATTTTAGATGCATTCCCTCTTAGGGAAAATGAAGTGACAAATTTACTTCAATATTTAGCAATATAATCAACTACATCTAGAAGAAAAAACTTTATAGTTTTAGCTGAATCCCTATCTAGATTGTCTACCATTCCTTCCATGTTATCTTTATTTCTAGCTGATTTGTTGGAATTTGAATCACTGAGAGGGCGGGGGGGGGGGGGGGGGGGGG
>MU218440.1:406609-425392 GCA_018584345.1 Thuja plicata | reverse complement strand
TCAGTGTTTATCAATTATTTATATTTCAGCCAATTAAACATATATCAAATGTGCATTCAAAGAATCATAACACAAGAACACATAACACAAGATATGATTACAGAGAACCTTGATTAGAGGAAAACTCCAGTGGGGATTAGTACCCACAAAATATTGTACTAGGTATAATGAACCTGTTAAAGTTCCTTTTCCCTGTTAGAAGCAGCCTTTAAAAATTGAGTACAATGACCTGGTTAAAGGTCTGACCTTGTTAAGACTCTTTTACAATAACCCTATTAGGGGTGGATGGCTCACTACCTAGGCTCACTACCCAAATAATATGAAGGCTACAACCCTCTGAATTTTGATATGCACTATATCAAAAATGAATTGCTCTAGTGACACTATTGTCTGATCAGTTCCATGTATGCGTGGATGCTCTTACTCCTTTAAAGAGCTATATCATCTTTTGACTTCATTATATTGACCCTCTGTAACTTCTTGTTACATAATCATTGACTTCTCTTGCATTCTATAAAATAATAATACATTACATACTTATATCTTTACAAATGAATAGGCGTGACCCAAAACATAACACTTAGTCGGCCTCTTAACAAAATATACAACGCTTCCGAACAAGTCGGCTCAAGCGTGTTTACAAAAACATTAATTACATCATAAAAAAATTATAACTAAATACACATAGCCTTAGTATCATAAAATAATACACGCTGATCAAAATAGTAGTCGGCTTCTGTGCTCTGTATTCTTGATTATTTCCTGGACTGCAGTGTACTAATCTGTCTGTAACTTTTCCATACTGATGTTTCGTATCTTGCACATTTGGATATAGCATATACACACACCATAGAGTATATATCTAAGCATGCCTGATCTGGTGTGGTCTCTAACATGCGCGCTGATGTGCTGATCACTCTATCTGTCTGACTGCTCTGTATTCTGTACTGAGTCTTTTTATCTCTTAAGTTATCTTTGACAAAAACTTAGTATGAATTTTTTGCCATGATTGACAACACAAAATAAGCCATGATTCCTCAGGAAGTCAACTTGCCAACATTTTCTTCAACCAAAACGTCATTCTTTATAGTAACCTCTTAATTATTGACACCTACTTCACTCTATTTTCCATCCTTATCTTTCAGTTCCCCACCTCCTTTTCGTGTCTCTTCTTTGATTTTCATCATTTCTACCCTAATCAACAACCAATCAAGCACTGAATCCACCATAACCAGGAAAAACCAACACTACGAATGCCCTTGTTTGTTCCAAATGGACAAAATTAGTGCAAAAAAAAAACTTAAATGCACTTAGGGATTCTCTACATTTTCATCTTCTATTTTACTCTGTTTCACTACAATTTTTTAACCTATTAAATTTAATTGTCAAACTTATTAGTATTTAGATAAACACTTTCCATGAAGACCTTAATATTGATGTAGATTTAGAAGGTCTCCAGTTTTATACTAGAGCTTGGATCTTAAATAACGTTGTATTGACACCATGAACACACTATTCATATTAAGTTCATATCCATTTACAATAGTCAACATGCAATGTCTAATATAAAGGAGGATAAAATTATACAACAAAGATCACAAGCACCAAGTCCTAGTTTACACCATAGCACTAAACCACAAGTGACATATCCATAACTAATAACCATATGTAGAATAAAGATATAATCACAAAAATTAAACCTCTTTCATGTCATTAATATTATAAGACCAACCAAAAATCACAATTATTAACATAGAAATTTTTGTCCTAATTAAGGCTCATTTTTCATTCCTGGATAGGCCATTAGGTAAGGTTTGATCTATAAGATAAGAAGTTATTTTGGCACATCAGGATTGGTCTTCTGTGTTAAAGGCACAAATAACTTTGGATTCAAGTGTATCAAAGGATAGAAATGATAATTCTTCCACCAAGAAGTCATAGTAGAATTGGTGTTCTTCTAGTTTTAACATGGATGCTAGCATTGCCATAGCATTTGCACCTCTATTTTCTAATCTCGGTATTTGTTGGAATGTGATGAAAACAAAGTACTTTTAAAAATATTCCACCATATTCTTATAAGGCATCAGTTTCTCATATTTGTTTTGATATTCACCATTGACTTGGTTAATGATGAGTTGAGAGTCACCATATACATGTAACTCTATGATTTTCCATTCCATAGATAAATTGAGACCATTTAACAATGCTTCATATTCTGAGATGTTTTTGGTGCATGGAAACATCATTTTATACACTTTAGGTATCAAAGGTATTGTATCTTGTAATGGTGAATCATCTAGATTATCTTCTAGAACTTATCCTTTAATATCCCTTTTGTCGACATACTCGATATCAAACTCACTGAGTATCAAGACCCATTTTTCTAGTCTTGTTGTTTGTGCTATTTTACTCAAGACGTATTTAAGAGGGTCAATCTTGGAGATAAGTTTCATTGTATGTGAGAGAATGTAGTGTCTCAATTTCTGGGATGCAAAAATAACTTCCAAGCAAGCTTTTTCAATGATACTTTAGTTGAGTTCATAAGACACCGGGGTCCTACTGATATAATAAATCACCCTTTCCTTTTTGTTTTCATCCTCTTGTGCTAGTAATACAACACTTCAATATGTCATTGCATCAATGGCTATAATCATCAAATTTAATTGAAAAACATAGAAAACCAAAGGAAATTGACATATCACTTCCTATCTAAGAAGAGTATGATTTAAGCTATAATTTCCCTCAGATTATGCATAAATCAGTGACATATTCAATCCTAGAATGGAAGATTCAATTGAGAAATGAAGTTAATTAACATACAATTCATGCTTAAGATGATGAAAATGGTTCAATTGAAGCACAAATGAAGATTATCTAATTAGATATGTGAGATTAAAAAATGAGAGCATAAGGATGCATTGAAATTCTAAGAATGTGGCCCAATTGAGCTCAAAATTCAATCCTTTTATGTAATAATTTGAGGAATGAGTGTTTGAGATCAACTTGTGAGGATAGGTGAGGATTGAATCTTTGGTGATCCATGCGAGTGATCCATGTTATTGAACTCTCATTGGTTCATGGATTAACTTTCCATGTGCAATTGAT
Organism: Thuja plicata; assembly: GCA_018584345.1. Lineage (NCBI taxonomy): Eukaryota > Viridiplantae > Streptophyta > Pinopsida > Cupressales > Cupressaceae > Thuja > Thuja plicata. The sequence continues at coordinate 422,287 of MU218440.1, read as the reverse complement.
GAGTTGTAATTAGAGACTTTATTTAATTCCTTTTAATTAATTACTTTAGCCATGGATTTAATTGAGTTGATTTGATTTAAATAGGCCAATGTAATTAATGTGAGTTGGTGATGAAATCACTTTGTTTTTAGGAGATTAAATTGATTTTAATGAATTATGGTAATAATTGAATAGTTGCATTGACATAATTAGGGGTATGATCACATTTAGGGAAAATAGGGTCTCTATTTAGAGTAGACCAAATTAGGGTGATTACATCAATGTATTTAACACGTCTTCCAAAGGCTCTCCAAGAGGAGTAAAAATTTTCTTAGGTCATGGCATCCAAGGTGCCTTATCTTTTTGAGAGTCTTGGGTGTTCTTGGGAGTGTTGGTAGTAGTCAAATTGAGCTTAGCAGCCTATATGCTACTAGTGAGGTTGAATAATGGTTCCTTAGGATTGTACTTAGGCAAGTCAACTACACCATCATTGACCACATTATGATTCTTATTCCAGTATTTACTCTTATCCTTGTTATTACCATTGTTAGCAGATTTATCATCTTTGTTGAAGGTGAGATCTCCTCTCTTTAAAATAATATCTTTGATTATCATAGCGTTGTTGACCAAGTCACTGAAAGAGGTGTGTTTTTCCATTTGCATTGCATAGTTCATCTCAGGAACCAGGTTGTTGATGAAGATGTCAATTTTTTCTGGTTCAGGGAGTTTCCTGGGATATCTTGAAAATATCTTTCTCTGTCTCTGAAGAAATTTAAAAAATGGTTCACCAACGTGTTTCTTAGTGTTTCATATATTTAACATTGTAATTGTGTGCAAGATGTTATATGAATAGTGCTGGATGAACCTTTACACAAGCTCATCAAATGTCTCAATACCAGGTGTAAGCTTTGTGAACCACACCAAGGCTTGGCCACTGAGGCTTTGCAGGAATAGTCACATTAGATATGTCCTCTCATGCATAAACTCCATACTAAGGGCATAAAATTATCTTACATGATATTGATGATCACCTACCCCATTGTATTTGTCATATTTTGGAACTTAAACCTTTGTGGGAAATGGTGACATGTGCAAGCTTTTAGCAAATGGGAAGGGACATATAGAATGCAATGAGTATTTTATAGGACCTTGTTCCTTTTCTTTCTTTAGTTCCCTTAATTTTCATCTCATGTCTTGTAGCTGTTGGTTGAGAATGGTAATGAGGGTCTCTTCCTCTTCTTGTATGAGTCCCTCTATGTCAAAGTCAGGTGGAAGTTTAACACCTGTTGAGAAAAGAAGCACGAAATAATTGTCTTTGTACAATTGCATAATAGTGTGCATCATCTTCTAAAAGTGTTTGTCTTGTTAAAACTTCCTAATCTCTTCAGAAGTGGGATTTTCTATGGAGGAAGAGGCACTGGTGTGCTGAATTTGGTGGTCATGTTGGGACCCCCAATTGTAAGCTGACATGGATGATGCGTTGTGTGCAACCAAGGTTGATGAGTAAAAGAAGGGTATTGTTTGATGCGGAATTGAAGCGGCCTTTTGTGAGATCTCAAAATTTGTTTTGGGTTTGTGACAAGAAGGTGGCCCTTGATCAAAGTCATCGATAGCCTTTCCCTTGGAATCAAGGTTGACTTTTTCACTTCTTGTTTGGACCATGAAAGACAATCAAAGTTATAATTCCAGAATAACTAGGCTGATGATATCAATGTCAAAGGTGTCTAAATGATTGCTTGTCCAATAGATTGAAATAAGAAAATAATAAGGTTTTTTGAACAAGGCATAAGGTATTGGGCTATGAGGTCTAAATACATGCAGGGAAACACTTGTGACCGAGTTGATTTGCAATAGATTGTTGATGAAAAAAGCATAGGACTAATGAGATCACACAAGAAAATAAGACAAGAGATGTTGGGTGAGCCAAGTCATGGATTTAAGAACTAGAAATTATTGTGAAAATACCACAAAATGATACCCGAGATAGTTTTTCACGTGTTTTCATTTGTAACAAATGTCAAGTTTGGATGATGTGTTATACTTATCAAAAAGTGTTGTTGTTGCAAAGGTCAAGTTCCAATTGTTTCAAGTACATCAAGAAAAAAAAGGAGATAATCAAGCACTTTCTACCCCTAAAGTCAAATTGGCTTAGTATCAAAATCTTTTCCCACACTTGATATTCCTTCGCCTCACACTAATGTTAGCTTTTTCCAGGACTATGCATGTTGCAAGTTTTGAAAAGAGACTCAATTCTTGAATTGCATAATCTCCCTCAAGCCACAATAATGCTTTAGACCATTATTGGGAATACATATGGTGAGTGTAAAATCTTTAGGTAATCCAGGTAAATCCACTTGGATTGATCCTTGCACAAAGATTATGATAGTTTCAGAAGTGAATCAGGTAGCCTCTATCTAAAGGTGTCTAGTAAGGACATACGTTCATGACTATCCCTTGTAGTTTTACAAGAGAAATTAAGTCATATAGCCCTAAAAGCACCCAAAATTCATAGTCTTTAAAGAAATATTGAGACCTCTTGGCCCTACACAAGTTAAATGTATTCCCTTTGTAGTCTTGTAAACAAGACTGAGACCAAAAATGGCCCTACCAGTGCCTATTCAAATGTAGTCTTGTTTAGCAAGATTGAGGAAACAAGGCCCTACACATGAAGAGACATTAGGAATAGAAAATATCCATGTATTCAATCTCTTTGGATTGATGGAAGAAGTTGATTATAGTGGGGTAGAGTAGCCAGGTTTTCTTGTTCCCCACTTGGGTCATTCCTAAAATATTTCTCTCTTGGCAGGCCCTCTAAAGGTAAATGCAAGAAAAGTAAATGGATAGCTATTGGAGGTCAATATTTTTTATTTTCCATAAGGAAAAGAGAATACTATCCTACTCTATAGTGTCTCCCAAACACATCAAGCACATGTTCATTTACCAAAATAAAAGTGTTACTTTCTCAAGCTCAATCAAACATGTTTGGGTTTTTGATTCTCTCAAAGAGAGAAGAGCATAATCCCCTAATGTCTAACTTTGAAAAAACAAACAATACCCTGGTTAAGCTAAGTGCCTAAGAAATCATCTAATAAAGAACACAATTTTTTTGGTTGATGAAGTCAAGACAACCTGCAAGCACAACTATTAGAATTTTCTCAACTTTCTTCTCTCAAAGCATCCTACAAGCATAAATTGTTAATAATTTTGCAAGAAAGAAGTGTGCTAGTGAGGATTTGACAAGAGAATATTCCCCAGAATGTCTTGCAAAAACTAGTTAAGCTACAAAACCAGAGAGAAAAAAGATCACATAAAACATGCCAAAAGTCAGAAAATCAAGATTAGCTCAATATGACCCTAAAAATGCTCACTTCTTCTGAGACGAAAAAACACAGAGAAGAGATTGGAGTCAAAACTCCTATGACAATTTATATGCTCCCAGATGAAAAAATAGAGAGTGATAAAAGCTCGTACGACAAATGCAATGTCCTGAAATGATAGAATAAGAAGAAAGAAGACTCTCATGAAAAATCTATTATTCCCAAATGACAAACTAAAGACTCATGAATTGTCATATGAGATTTCAACAAACTTCATACGACAGTGAGTGCAGTTCCATCAAAATGTGAATAATGAGGCAAAAATTAGTTTTTTGCCCCCACGGTGGGCACCAAATGTGTGTGTGGTAAAATGTGTGATTAGAATCTGCAACCAAACACTTCAATAAACCATTATATCAAAGGGGTTAGTATCAAAATGAAGATCAAACATAGCATAAAAACCCTTGAAACCAACATATTGCTTCCTGGTTGAAGCGAGTATGATTCTCATGAGTTGCCCAATCAGATTGGACATAGAAAATTAGCGAATTTACTAGTCCAAAATGGAAGATTCAATTCAAGATGAAGAAATATGCATAGAATTGCATACTTTTCTCTTGAAAGCTTGAAAATAGAAATACATGAACTAGCAAACTAAATGCATAACAACTATAAGAAATAGAACTAAGATGCAAGATTAAGCTATCAAATGAGAAGAATAATGTATCTAAATTAAGATATGAAAGGAAACTAGAATGCCATTAAACTAATAAATTAAGCTAACAATGCAAAAATGCAAGTAAAATACTATGCAAGCAAGAACTATGTGTGCACAAATAAGCTCTAGAATGAAATACCATTATAACTCTACTCCAAATCTTCTTGTTATGATGAGAAAAGGGAGATATCCCTTTTTATAAGAGATTCCAAGAAATGAGTGGTTGAGATTAAGAGGAAAAGGGAATGATCAATGGTGGAGATGAAACTTCCCTCAATCCATGTGAGCTAAGAGTAATGTATTTGATTGGTCAACCCTTCTGGAGAATAAGACAAATTTTTATTTTTCCTTTTATTTGTTTTCTTTTAATTTTTGAGTGCACACCCATTTGTAAATGGGTTCAATTTTTTATTTAAAAGGGATTTAGGAATTTTTGATTTATCCCAATGTTTTATGCATTTTAAGATTTAGGCTTGGATGATTGATTATTTGATTCAACAAGTTAGGATTAGAATAATGTAAGAAAATTTGATTAAGTGCTCCATAATTAGAGTTTAGCAATAATGTCTTAGATTTTAGAACTTATTAAGACCAAATAATAAAAAATAAGAGCTATAAGTTTGCTAGACCAATTTTAGGTTATTAAACATTAAACCAATAAAACCTCTATCCTTTTGAAATTATTCAACAAACATTAGGTCTGGTTGCTGTCTAATTTGATCTAAAAAATAAAATATCTTCTAAATTCTATCCAGAAATCAATATCGTTCCACTTTCTTTAACTATTTTTCTTACTTCATCAAGACCTAGTGGACTTAAGGAAATATCATCTAAAGTCACATTTTATTGTATTCCTTCTGATGTCCCTTTCACTTTTATCCATAAAGCTTTAAATTCAAGCTTGTTTACAAACTCATCATCACTCATGAAAATTATGGCAATGATATCCCATTCATCCTTTTCTTCTTCAATATAAGTATTGTCCTCATCATCCTCTTTATCCAATTTAACACTAGGATCATCATTAGTAGGCCATTCTCTTGGGGGTGAAGATAAAGGCTACTCTACCTCATTTCACCTATGTTAAACTTGGCATTCCCCTATTTGAATTGTGCCTCGTAGAACTGACTGTTGGCCTGGATCATTAGTGACCTCAGGAAAGCTCTAAGGATCTATCAGTGAAGTATTAGATGGAGAGATCATAGGATATCAAAGTAATAAATGTCAAGATACTATATGTATGAGCGTGAATCATTATGTTGACTGGAGAAACTAGTTTAATGTACTAGAAGCGGTGTTAACAAATTGAACAGGTAAACAAGACAAAGTTCTTGAACAGGCTATGAAGATTGGTGATGGATTTGGATGTAGAAAGAGGATCAGTGATGATTTTTGTAAAGTAGAAAGTTAGTTCCATTTTTTGTGGGACTCACTTGACATCACATTGATCGAGGTATATATTTGAGGAGGATTTTTCAAGAAGTTTCTTTTTGTCAAATGAGGTTTTTGAAATGGCTCAACTACCAAGGTAAAATCGATGAGAGAGATGATACAGTCAGAGGAAAATGTTTCATGATTGTCTAGAAAATGTTTCATGAGTGTCTAGATAAATTGTATCTTACCTAAGATGATCTGGATCATTCATATCTCAGATGCAGGGTTTGTTGTGAGTTGGTGGAAGCAATTCTATATAGTAGAACAATTGAAGAAGAACAAAAAGAGAATAGAGTTGATTCTTTCTAATCATTGTAATAGTGAAATCCCCTAACAGGGTGGATCTTAACATATATTTATTGTAAATCCTCTAACAAGGTGATATATTAGATTGTGTTTTAAAGTCCTCTAAAAAGACATCTTCTAATAGGGAAAATATCCTAACAGGTCTTAGGCAAATCCCTTGATCGGGTAACACCTAACAATGTTTTTGTAAACCTTTAATAGGGTAAGCTCCTAATAGGGCATATTCTAGAAGAGTACAGATTTTGTGGGTATCATCTCACAATATTTTTTTTCCCAATTGGGTTTCCATATGATAAATATGGAGTTTAAATTATGTGGTTAATTACTGTGTATGAGGAAATCTTCAACCTGTTGGGAGTAAGCTCAAACATGAGAAGATAGCGGGTTAGCACATATAATACATGGAATAAGAAAGAAACCAACAAGACATCATCATAACATTAGATTGAGATAAAATAAGCTATTGCACCCTATACTACTTGTTTGATTTTCTCTTTTAGATTGATTGTGAATGTGATATCTCAAACACAAATAGAGTGGATCCCCAATGCAATGAAACTCATGAATGCAAGATTTGAAACAAAGAAGAGATTCAAGAGCTAGTATGAAGAACTAGCCTCAAAATCCTTCTCAAAGATGATGTCCTAAAACTATGGAAATGATATGCAACATGAAAGATAAAAACTATGATTCATTAACCAATTAGCCTAGCATGTAACTTCTAAATTATTTAAACATAGAAAGAATGAAACTAGCAATGAAATTATAAAACTAAAATAACATAATAACAAAGCAAGAATGAGAGATGCAAATAGAAGAGAAGGCCTCTATTTATAGATTTTTGGGATAGAAGAGGAGGGATTGAATGAGGTGGAACCTATGTGGCATCCACAAAAGAGCCACAGGGACACATAGGCTTGGAAGGGATGGCTATTTTGGAGAGAATTTTCACACATGTGTGAGCATTTCATTAGCATTAAAAGGGTTAGAAATCACCCTTTTAAGTAGGATCAGAGCATGATTAGGTGGGGAAGTATTCTTAGGAAGTGAGGTGATGGGTGTAGAGTAGGAATAGGGTAGGCCTCTAGATTAGATTAATAGGTCTATAGGTAGGGTTTAGATTATAATTCAAATTAGATTTGAATAAATCCTAACTTAGAAGAATTAGGGATATGGAGGATTTTTTAATAAATATTAATTTATTAAAAAGGGATTTTATGAGGAAAATGTATTTAAATAAAATAACTTAGGATAGTATTTGATAAAAAATAGCAATGAAACTATTTAATTGATTAAATTAAATAGTTAGATGGATAAAAGGGAATTTAATATTAATATTTTTGGATGTCTACATTTTGCCCCTCTTTGATATGGCGTCACAAGTGACGTTGCATCAAAGAAGGGAAAATAATTTTCCCCAGAGGAAGAAGGTTTCTAGGAGCCATGCCGAAGCAACAATGATATAGGGTTGTGCCCCCTCAAGAAAAGAACACAACAAAGACAATGTTGTGGGATTTTCTCGAAAAAGGATGCAACGGGAAGGAGGAAGGGAGAGGGGGGTAAGAAAGACAAGCCTTCTAAAATGAAAGCATGAATGCAAATGTAATGATGAAATTAAATGCAACTAACGAGCCTGGGGGATCCATTTGTGTGAAAAATATGGAGAGCACATCCGATTTTGATATTGCAAAGGAAGGTATGCATCAGGTGTTAGAAATCTAGATGACAAGATTCCTTTGAGTGGAATAGATGCATAGACAAAAGAACACTGCAAAAGATGCATGTATTAGTAGCCACCAATCACAATGTACCAAGATATAGTAGATCGAGGTAGTGGTGAGTAGGTTTAAATTGACACAAAAAGATAAAATCAATAAAGAAGGCCTCATGACCAAGCAATAATTCAGTCCAAATTTCTTGCCATGAACATGATTGATGTGATGAAGGATGTGATAAGCCAACACCAAAAGGATGCATCCTGATGGGCAAGGATTGGATTTGTTTTGATTAAAAGATATTCGTTGGCAAAATCTTTGAATAGAATGAGGAGCAAGGATAGTCAGTTGCAAAACTAATTTGGTGAAAAAAATGATTGCAGTCGTAGGAGTCAAAACGTCACTGAAATAAAAAAAACTGAACTTTGCGGAAGGAAGGAAAGGTTTATTGCAATATTTTAGAGAATTTTTTGAAATATTTGCAATTTTTGAATTTTTAGGATTTTTTTGTGATTTTTTAATGTTTTTTAGAATTTTCTTAGCATTTAGACTGTACAACGGGATTAATAACACAAAAATATACAGGCGGGGGAAGAAAATGGAGCAGGAAAAAAAACATTCAGTGAAAATGGGGGCTATAAGAGGGTCTGGAGGGCTAAAAGAAGGTCATTTATGAATAGTGATTGGATGAGAAAAGAGCTCTAGAGAGAAAACATGGTGGATGAGAGGCTAAAGGGGCAGTTGGGAGAGCATGTTTGGACTCATGGGAGACCCATAGAGCGGCTATTATTAGTGAGTAACTCAACCAAGACCTTGCTTTTACTGATTTCTAAGTTTTTAACACTATCAGGTTGGGTTAGGGGGTCATAAATGCAGGTTAGAAGCTCGACAGACCAAAAATGCTGGTTCTTGAATTGGCATCTGCAAAGACACCGATCCCTGAATTGATGTCTTCATAGATGCCAGTCCTCGAACCTGTGTCTTTGAGGATGTCAGTTCTGAACTGACGTCTTCAAAGACGTCAGACCCAGATCCATGTCTTCAAAGATGGGGGTCTAGGCATAAAACACGTGGAGACGTCAGTTGAAGAACCAACGTCTCCACCTAAACTGGCATCTGTGCCAAAAAGGGCAGACACCTAGGTGGAGGGAAAAGGAAGGACTCGGCAGGGGCCCGAGATGGGTCGAGAATAGACCTAGGGGCATAATGCCCCATTTTGGGAGGGGTTAGGCTAGAAGTGAGAAGATAGACATTATTGACATGGTGGTGTTGGATTTTGTAGGAGTAGTTCCCACCATTGGGATCTCAGGAGCACTGCCCACCGATGATGGAGTTGGAGGGCCAGCTGACAGATGTAGATTGGGGGTTGTTAGTACCAGTAGGACTAGATTATGTGCCTTGATGGCCTAGGCTACATGCGCATAATGGGATGATGAATACATTGATCAAGCAGTGGCACAGTGATACCACTACATTTCATCTGCCTACTAGAGAGGCGACGATTACGTTGGAGGATGTGTGGAGGATCTTGCGGATACCAATCCAAGGACTAGTCTTGCAGTATAGACTAGAGGATAGTGAGCACTATATGGAGATAGATTTAAAAAGGCCCCTTAGGAGGATACCTAGATATAGGACATGGATGCCCTGGCAAATGAAGGTTGATAGGAGGCTAAGGAGGATAACACTATTTTTGGCTGGATTGATCAGTGGGAGGATGCTGGCAGACTTGGCCGGTCATGGGTTTGGGATGGGATGATTGAGGGTACTGGCATAGATGCTTGAGGAGGGGATGACCTATTGTTGGGGATACATTGTCCTAGGACAACTGCATCATGATTTGCACACGGCTGTGTACCACGGGGTATGCAACATGGGGATAGGAGTTACACTGCTACTAGTGTGGGTGTGGGAGCACATTGTAGTGTTTCAACCAATGAGAGTATAGGAGGCTCAGTAGCTAGGAGATCCCTATGCATGCAGATATAGGCTACCACTGAGATATACCTATGTTAGCCAGATAGGATATTGGCAACGATTGCTAGATGAGATTGAGCTTTTCTGCTAGACACCGTACAGGATATGTGAGCCTTGGGGAGCGATGAACTAATAGGTAGGAGCAGAGGATGGTTTTGAGGATTTCATATACCTCTCGTATTTTTAGATATATTTCTTTCTATTGGGGAGGACCATCCACTACATAGAGAGGTACAGGCCATCCTAGGTCATGATGTAGTTCAGATTGCAGCAGGGGGTGGTGGAAGAGGATGGTTTACATCCTCATGTCACCAGGGAGGTTAGAGTTTGGGGTAGGTACACTGATGCTCTGATAGTGAGGGTGTCATGGAGGACTATGGGTTAGGTAGACTATGTGGCTAGGCCAGACATAGTGGATGCTGGGATGACAACAGAGTATGCGGCCTGGTGGGCAGCACATGAACCTTTGTGACTGATAGATCCGGTGCAGGTAGCTGCTCATGAGTAGCCTATAGGTGACATGGAGGTTGATGATGGGACAATAGTAGGAGATGCCTTGGATACCTCAACATTAGGATAGAGGAGGAGACCTTAGCAGAGATGAGTCTGGCCACAGATGGAGGTATAGGAGGAGGTTGGATAGGATGAGGGTCCATAGGGGCCACTGGGAGACGGAAAGGATTAGGCACCTCAGGTGGCTATATAGTGATAGGTTCAAGCACCTTAGGTGCCAATACAAGGATAAGAACCATAGGGGTCACAGGGGCCACCAATAGGATATGTGTCGTAGGAGACACATAATACCATCGTCGCAGAGTGAGACAACTTGTAGATTGAGTGTGCGAGGTTACGAGGATTGCTGGGGATGGAATAGGTATCAGAGGCCAGTTTGAAAAAAGAGAAGACCCAAATACAGGGCTTTCTAGCTACAGAGACAACATGGGTGGACAGGGCTAAGGGTGCACTTGACACCCTGCAGGGAAGAGTAGACTCAGGAAAGTTTTCCATGGTAGAATTGACATAGGATACTGCAGGGCTACAGATAGAGATTGGGACATTGATAGGCTAGTTGGGTACCCTCGCTGAGTAGATGGAGTAGGCCACTGAGTAGATTAGAGCATTGAAATCTACGAGGGATACATCATAGAGGCGGGCTGAGACATACAAGACAGAGCGAGACATCGCTCGATAGGAAACCAGTGCATGTGGGGTGAGTCAAGTGGTGGAAGAGGCCTTTGTAGCTCACAGAGCTATAGCTAGGGAAAGCAGGGAGATAGCCCACTATCAGGCACTATATCATGACTTAGTACCTAAGGGTCAGAGACAAACATTTATAGAGAGGTCTCGGTCATAGAGCATAGGTTAGGCGTCTGCATCTCAGGGATTAGTTGGGATGCCACCACGTGCACCACCAGGATAGGGAGGGGGATCATCATAGCCACCAACATGATCTGATTAGAGGATTCTGTGACATATTTTTGTATTTTGAGATAAGATGCATATGTATATCAACACCTAGGTGCACAATGATGTATTTATTGATGACATACATTGTACTTATGATTTTATATATATGATGACCGATTGATGATTCTATTCTTCTATGTGTTGGTCTCGATGATGTATGATGCTTATGCTTTATATGAGTATTGACACTGATGCTTGTAGGATGTGATGTTTTATGATTATGTATATATAGGATGAGATGTTGAGATGCATTTACCTAGATGTTTAGAATGTTTATTCATTTGATGTATATTGTAGCATTTGTGATGTAATGTAATGGATGCATTTAATATGTTTATGAATGTCTTTTATGGTGCAATGTATGTAAATGCAATGATCCTAATGAAAATGTAGGGATGATATGAAAATGCAGGTATGCAATAGATGCAATGGGACTCATGTTATTGGTGTGTGTCACATTCAACTGATGAACTAGACAGGCAGACTATCAAGGACTAGACAAGGAAGGCTAGCATGATGACGACTCAGAGTGTTAGTGTGATGGTGAGAAGACTGGACACATCTCAAATATACAAGGACAAAATCGAGTGATTAATTACAAGAGATTATGTACAAATATTGCTGACAAGATTTGATTGGATCTTGTTGTTTGATGGGTGCAATAGTGTTGGAACACCCAGGGAATATAGGAAATGGTGAGGTTTGTGGGGATGTGATGAAAAAGATAGAGGGGAGTGAGATTTTGATAGATAATGGAATGGTCCACTATGTGTGATGGCTGTTGCTAGGTTTTCATCACCCATACTCTTCCAAGGCACCTGATTGCCAAGTTTTCACCGTTGGAAAATTTCTCTTTACTCTTCTTTTTTTTTTTTAATGTTTTTGATGTTATCCAAGTGCCTGTTTGCTAGGTTTTTTCCAGGAAAAACATTTTTCAGCTTCTTTTTCTCCTTTTTTGAGATTTTGTTCAGGACTATTTTTCATTGTTTTTATACTTTTTTCAGGTCTTTTTATAATTTTTATGGATTTTTTTCTGATAACTAGAATGAATAACCAGTTGTCAGGCATAGAAGTGCCTAAGATGATGTTAGAATTAATCTTTCCTTGGTTGAAAATATGTAATTAAAAGGATAAACCAAGGTATCCTTATTTGTATTTGTCCTCTAGTCCAAGTAGGAGGACATGTCACTATTTTGTATTTCCTTTAATAAGTAAAATAGATATTCCTCCTTAAGAGGAATCACACATTTGTCACACACACAATATGAATGTGGCACTCATAGGAGAAGGGAGTTACATGCAAACTCCTCTACTCATCTCTACTTAAGAGATGTCTCTCACACACTTGCTCTAATAATCTTCTCCTCTTTCTCATTTCTTCTCTCAATCTCTCATTGCTCTCATTATTGTATTGAGCTTATTTCTCTCATGCTTTAGGATTTGTGCCATATTATTATTATTCACAAAGGGGTTTTTCTTTGCTTTTCCCCTTACAAAAATCTCTTGGCTCTTTGTTAGATTCTTGGAGTATTCTCATGTTCTTGGTGATTGATCTTGAAAAATTTATCTCACATTTGGTTTACGGTAAAATCCTTCTTGCACTTCATTTTCTTGGATTACTTCATGATCTTATTCTTTTAATACTTCTGACATGGTATCAGAGCTATTTAATCCTTGTTTAAGTGTTTTTTAGGAAGGTGTCATTTAAAGCAGTAAGCTCTTCTTGTTGATCTAATATTTGTTGCAGGTTTTACCTCACTGTTTTTGTTGCAAATCTAACTTTTTTGAATCTAACCTCTTAGTTTTGGATGGCTTGCCGCCAGATCTAAGCTCTATTCATCTTATTTCATGTTTTATTTAAATCTAACATACCCTCTGTCGGGCAAACCACAAGGGATTTCAAGTTAGCTTATTCTATTTCAGCTTTAAATATATATTATAATCTGTTTCTAATATTTCTTGCAGGATTTATTCAATTTTTTTTCTCTAATCATCACTATCTCTATTTAAATCTGTAGGATATTCAGCTATATCTCTATTTATTTTAAATCTCTATCTCTCTATTTTTTAATATATCTCTGTTAGATTATTGATTTATCTTCCTTACAAATATCTATTCTTTTATCTCTGGTTCTCAGCATTTATCTTTGTATTTATCTATGTATATCTCTGTGTTTTGATCTATTTTCCCTGCATTAAGTTGTCTTTGGCAGCCATCTCTGTGGATAATAAGAATACTTTAATCTTTGCATATTGTCCTCACTTCCAGCGCAACCCATACTATATTCTTTTACTTCTTCTTGGATTCTTGCGTAGCATTTTAAGTCTTCTTGGCGCTGCATATAGTTGGTTTCTTAGCATTGCAATTACTTTATTTTGGGCAGCCTCTCCTTTTAAAACTATAAATATTTCCATTATATTTTGCGCAGATTCTTTTGAAATAATTCTAAAGAGTATAATGTTATTGCACAGCTCTATTAGCATTTAAACTTCGCATAGAGGTTTAAGTTATACTGCGTTTAGCATTGTTTAATTTATTTACTGTGTCTTCTCCTTATGCAACCTCTTACCTCCTAACCTTGCACTAAGACAGGGAAAAACCTGGCTTGCGTCGTTCTTTGCACGCCTTGCTTCAAACTATTCAGACAGAGTCTTTTCTCTTGCCTTTTCTACCTTGGACTTGTGTATTCTCTCCATCAAGACTCTCTTTTACGCCTACAAAAATCACATTCTCAAAGGCCAAATCTGCCTCAAATCCCACAAAGCCAGTGGCTAAGAAGGTTGTTAAGAAGGTCACCAAGGCCCCTGGTGCTGCTGCTATGAAGCCTTCAAAAACTGCCTCATCCACAAAATCTTTGTGGGCAATTGTGCCTCCCTTGTAACTTTTGACTCTAACTTTTTTGGCACAGCTTTTGTAGCTGCTATCTTCCCTGTAGGCTACGCAACCTTCCTCTTCATGTTGATTTCACTTTAATCACGTTAATTTCACATTAAATAGTAAGATGTTCCATTATACATTTCATTAAAATTGTTTCTTTAAATCGTTTCTCCTTCACAGTAAATTAGTTCTAAAAAACATTTGCTGTTTCATTAATTAACATTTCCTCAATTAAAATGTTTCATATAAATCTGTATGTTTCATATATAAGACAAATGATTCTTTATTCTAATCTGACTACTATTATCAGTTCTCTATTTTATTCCCTTGACTGCAACACTTCAACATTATTCTTTGACTGTAATTGAGCATTATTCTTCCATATCAGTTATATTTCAGTTTTTTACTAGCTTTAGCATTCTGATAATCATATTAGTTTGTTGTTGAGATTCTTTTTATGCTTATTCTCTGACCTTTATCTAATCTTAGTATAAGTTTAAATTCTCCTTGACTCCTTTAAATCTCATTGTTATTATTTTGATCAAATCTTAATTTATATAAATAAGTTTAATTGCTCATTCATTTTATATATTATCTTTTTCTCATTCATTATCATTTTATTCTTTTCATATAAGTTTATTAAGCATTGATTTAAATAATCATCTATATACATCAACTTGGTATTTAAACATTGTTATTCTTTGGATTAATTTTTTTTTTTAAAAATCCAAGCTTCATTTAATTTTAAATTTGTTTAAATTAAATAAAGTTTAAACACTCATACTTTTTTCCTATTTCATTTTAACTCAAATCGTTTCATTTATAAGCTTTTTAAATAATTTATAATCAAAATCTATTGCTGGTTCTGTAATTCATTTCAATTAAAATTTGTTTCACCATTTACATTAAATATTTAAACTTTGTTTAATAGCTTTATTTACTTATTCTGCTATAAGTTAACATTAAGTTAAATTTATTTTTCTTAACCTTAATCAATATATATTTACTATTATTCACCTTGTTAAGTTTATTTGATCATTTTATCATGTCTACTCTAATTCCAGAAATTAAAGTAAATAGTTCCAATTATCACCAATGGAAAAGTCATGTTTCATTTCTATTCTGGTTTAAACATTTACTTGAAGTTGCTATAGATGCAACTATTGAACCAACTACCTCTGCTTCACAAGCAGAAAAAGATGCATGGAAGACCAAAAATGAAGAAGTCCTTGGTTTGATTGGTCTCTCCATCATCCTTGATCTTTATTTCCTAATTGGACATTGCACCAAATCTCATGAAGCATGGACCATTCTGCAACAGACGTATGACAACTCATCAAAATCTGGTAAGATTCAACTCCAAGACAACTTGGAGGACTTAAGTTATAATGATTTTAAAAATATGGATGAATTTTTACTCAAGTTTGATGCAATTAAAACTCAACTAAGTGGTGTTAATGTTAGTTTAAGTGATATTAGATTGATTACAATTATTCTTAAGAAATGTCTTCCTAAAGAGTTTCAACAATTTATTACTAATATTCACTCACAACTTGCTATTCCTACTTTAGCTCCTCATTTAACTTATGCCATCTTTCAAAATTTGTTACATCAAGAGGAGGATAAATTATTAAAATTTGATACTATTAATTCTTTTGAACATGCTTTTGTTTCTAAAACTCCAAATTGTAGTAATAAATCTCATACTTCTAATAGTACTCATCATAATAACAATTATTCCAATAATAACAATAACTATTGTAACAATAATAATCATAACAATGGTTATTCAAATAACCATAATCATAATAATAATTATTCAAACAACAGGTCTAATTCTAGGCCATCATACAATAATAATAACAATAATTACAATAATCAACATAA
>MU218440.1:386271-402817 GCA_018584345.1 Thuja plicata | reverse complement strand
CTCTTTGTTGGATTCTTGGAGTATTCTCATGTTCTTGGTGATTGATCTTGAAAACTTTATCTCACATTTGGTTTATGGTAAAATCCTTCTTGCACTTCATTTTCTTGGATTACTTCATGATCTTATTCTTTTAATACTTCTAACAGATGAATGATGTTGATAGGAAGGGTAATCTTTAAGAAACCCCCCTTTCAAAAAAGGTGTAAAAAACTGGCGAAATTTAGAAAACTACAGACGAAGTTATTAATTTTATTGGCAAATTTTTTTTGCCAAGAATAAAAATAATCTCAGTTGGTGAATAAAAAATAGTATTTATTGTATAAAAATATATAATGGCGAATAAAAAATAGTATGTATAGTATAAAAAATATATATTGGTGAATACAAAATAGTATTTATAGTATAAAAAATATATATGGGTGAATAAAAAATAGTGTGCATAGTATAAAAATATATATTGGCGAATAAAAAATAGTATTTATAGTATAAAAAATATATATTGGTGAATAAAAAATAGTATTTATAGTATAAAAAATATATATGGGTGAATAAAAACAATATTTATAGCATACAAAATTATATATTGGCGAATAAAAAACAATATTTATATTATAAAAAATATATATTGGTGAATAAAAAACAACATTTATAGTATAAAAAATACATTGGAAAATATTCAAAACATAGCGATGGGACTACGTGTCAAGTTGGGTGCTACATGTCATTTACTAATAGTGATGACCATTTTGTGAGGATAGCTTGCGTAGCTTGGGTAGGCTAAAAGGAGGGTCGATGGCTAAAGGTTACGAAGATACGCAATGACCTTGTTAAAGGTAAAAGGCATGCAGATTCTGTATGATCGGACGACCCACTTAATGACTTAGTCTCAAGATGATAAAAATCTATCAAGCAAGTCATTAAGTCTGAATGACGCATCTCCTTGTGGTGATGCATGTCCCTGTGGTGATGTGGGTTTGACTAACATGAAGGTGATTGTAGATTAAAGAGTTAAATGTTTAGCATTTAAATATTGAACTTCAAACTGCAAATTGCAATTAATTATTAATGAAAATTATTGACACCAAGATTTTGATTAGACATTAAAAAGGATAATTTGTATGAGATATGACCTGTGATTCATAAACATTCATTATTTTTCTTTTTGGTGTCAAGTCACCTTACGTGAAACATTCCTTCACAATTTAATGCGGCTGCCAAGTTGTCAGTTCAAAATTTATAATCGCAGCTAGGATACGGTGGTTTCGAGCACAAGTTGGCAGTCTGCGTAACTTGAGTAGTTACATAATCCAGGCCAAGATTTTGATTAGACATTAAAAATGATAATTTTATGGGAAATGAGTTGTGATTCATCAACATTCATTATTTGTCTTTTTGACTTTGGAGCCAAGTTACGTAGGGTACAAAGGTGGATACAAATGTTTGCAATTTTTGTTTATTGATATTCATTAATTTCCTTTTCCATGGCAAGCCACCTTACATGAAACATTCCTTCAAAATTTATTATGCCTAGCAAGTTGGTGATTATTTTCTTTATATACTCCTCGGTAGTGAAATTGCAGAACACAGTGCACTTTATAAATTTGGAATCTTGGAAGACAAAAATTTAGAATGGGTCTTCCTATAGCTGAGGGATCATCAAATGATAACCCAAAACCTATTATCCAACCAAATTTGGATATGGAGGAGGAGGTTCAGTAGGATGTCCTCAATCATCTTATGTTTGCAGCATGAGATCATGCTACCAGTTACGCTGGATACCAAAGTGACATGTTCGAACTCGAAGTAGAACATGACAAGGCAGAGATGCACACCATTTTTTATGATCATGGCTTTGACCAAGAGGGGTTCCATGAGAAGATGATCTGGTTATTTTTTGGTCTATGCATTGACTAATATTTTTTTCTTTGTGGATAGTATTATTATATTATAGTTTATACTTTATACTATAACATATTAAAAAATTAGTATTAGTCTATTAGTATTAGGATATGTAGGATTTGATTGTTGGACTATCGAACTAGGTTTTTATAATTTCCTCTAAAAGTTCAGAACTTCAATGGATCTTAGGAAAATTTTGTTACTTGTAGACTTGTAGTTGTAATTTGTAAATATGAAATTCGAATGTACTTTTCATTTTGGTTTTAACTTTTGGAAACGGTTGAAAGCTTGTCGCTTCTCCTTCTGGGGAAACCACAACCATTCAAAACTTTAGTCACTCACTACTCAGTGAATCTCAATCAGTGATTCAGTTACCAGTATTATGTATACCTAAATTCCTAATACCAATTTTTGAATTTAATAGTAATATTGTAAGTGTATACATATGATAACTAGAACTAGAAGACTCTCTTTCAAATAGTGTTACAGGTTACTATTTTTAGTTTTACACGAATCATGATTTATGAAATTGAACAATAGTTTTATAAATTGAAAAATGTGTAAATTGAACTTTGAAGTATTTATGAGTGTGACTGTGAACTATGATTCTATATAAAATTATAAATACCTATATGTATTAACTGATTTAGAATGCTAAATCACAAATCCACTATTCACTTCACTGACTGAATGAGAAGTCTGACGCTTTTGAAATCTAAATCCCACATGGCAGATTGAAATTTGGAACCCACTCCAAGCTCTGAAGTTACACCTGGCTATTTTGTAACTTCTCAATGGTTAATTTATTATGATGGTGATGGGTTCCAAATTTACGTCTAGCTATTTCATAACTTCTCAATGGTTAATTTATTATGATGGTGATGGGTTCCGAAGTTACGTCTAGCTATTTTGTAACTTCTCAATGGTTAAGTTATTTCTTATGGTGATGGGTTCCGAAGTTACATTTGGCTGTTTTGTAACTTCTCAATGGTTAAGTTATTTTTGATGGTGATGGGCTCTGAAGTTACGCCTAGCTATTTCTTAACTTCTAAATGGTTAAATTTTTATGATGGTTAAGGGTTCTGAAATCCAGACTAACTTCGTGCGTAACTTCGTAAGTTGTTGAAAAGTGAGAGTAAGTTGGAATAAGAACCTATGGTTAGATGTATAGTTAGCGTAACTTCAGCCAACTCTATGTAGGAAGTGACAGTTCTAAGTTGACAATGACACTTTTCTAAAAAAAGGTAATTACTAATTTCATGTGTGTGTACTAAATCATGATGGTGATGGGTTCTGAAGTTAACCCTGGCTGTTTCGTAACTTCTCAACAGTTAAGTTTTTATGATGGTGAGGGGTTACAAAGTTACGGATGACTGTTTTGTAACTTCTAAACAATTTAATTTTTATGATGGTTAGGGGTTCTGAATTCCTGACTAACTTCATGCGTAACTTTATAAGGTGTTGAAAAGTGAGAGTTGCAGGCCACGTGGAAAGTGCCAAAGAATGGAATGTTTGTAGAGCTTTGTTAGGGTTTCTTGGCTATTTGTGACCTAGGGTTAACCATTAGATGTACCATTAGTGTAACTTTGACAATACACCAATTATTATCTCTTGAATCACCCCCAAATCTATGCTGGAAGTGATAGTTGACAGTGACACTTTTTTGAAAAAGGTAATTACTAATTTCATGCATGTGCGCTTGATGAGAATTTAATTTTCAATAGAGTAGGTGGCCTGGTGGTTGATTGTGAGCTTGTGAGTTTCTTATTAGTTATTAAATATAGTTCACACTTCATAGAGCATCCTTAATTTTTAGAGTCAAAGAGCAACATAGAGTTGAAACCTTTAAGTGTAGAAAAGGAGCTTACTACTTAGCGTTTAGTATAGATAAAGAATGGCAGAACAAGGATCTCCTGATGTTGTTGTAGAATTGCCAAAGAGTTTTCCTTCAAGAACAAAGAGGCCAAACATATACGCCGAAGAATGGATGAAACTGTTGCTTGGATCCTCAAATTTGCAATCAGCTATTGCTTATGAATGGAGGGACCCTTATGCATTCTATAGGGATGTTGTCTACCCAAACACAACTAGGTATGAGCTCTTATGGTATTTCTATAAAAATAGATTGAGAGGCCCTCCTGTTTCAAACCCATGGGACAGGAACTTGGAAAAGTTGATAGTACCTGAGGTATTTTTGGATATATACCTCATGAAAGTGCTAATTGAGGCATACAATCTAGTGACACAATCTTTCCATAGGTAGGACAAGTCTACACTCTACATGTTAGACAGAGCAACTTTTATTCAAGCTTTCAACCTTGAGGGAGCTATGAGCATGGATATTGGCCTAATAGAAGAGGAGGGCCTGTTTCATAGATAGAAAAGTTACTACACTAGAAAGGTTATGAGGAAGCATATTCCTAGAGAAAATAAAGAGGTAGAGTTGTTGCCAAAGAAGGTTGCAGATTCATTTGATATTGAGCTTTTTTTTCCCTATTTCCAGAATACCATCTATGCTCTAATGAAAGTTATTGGAATAGATGGAGGTTTGACAGTGACTCCTGACATTTATGTCATGGCTATAGATGTTCAGGACCTGTACACCAACAAGGAGTTTGATTATGTGGGGCACATAATAAATGTAATGCACACTCAGTTGATGAAAACAAAGAATGATTTGAAAAGCTTCAAGTTCAATCACTACTCCATGCTGATTCACCTGATCCTCTATTGTAATATTGGCTACATCAACCCATAGTTCATCAATGAGACCGAGAATGCATGAGGAACTATTCCACTTTAGCTTTGGACCAAGTTATGGGATAGAAGTCACCATTTCTCTAATTCTATTTCTTTTTATAGTGATTTTGTGGATCCAATAATGAACATGTTATGTATTGTGAGCAATAGATTTCCTTTACTAGTTAGAAAATTTCTTAGACCCCTAGCATTTAAAATTGACTATTAAATTAACCACAATTGGGGTGATATGTTTTTTTAAGAATTTTTCTATTATAAGAGTGTATGCTTGCCCTCAACCTCCACTTACTGCCAAAATATGTCCCAGAAAGATTGGCAATAGTAGAATTCCTATGGTAGCTTATTATGATGGATAGAGAACACTTAGGCCCTAAAATACATAAGGGATCCTTTCTGGTAAGGAGGTTAAAAATAGAGGATTTATCTATATGTAAAGATGCCATGGACCAAATCCATGAATTCCTGAGACAATTTAGATTTCCATGTGCTAAAGCAAGGATGTATGATCCTGAAGACTTCATTCGAGGAGCATTAAGAGAAATGAGGAATCACAATTTGGCTCAAAATCAGCCTATGGCAGATGAGGATGTTATTAGAAATATTCTCAGTGAAAATATATGTGAGGAGAGAACCCTTAAATGGCACAATATTGTAAGGGTAGAGGAAGAATTGAAAAAGGCAGACCCTACCTTCTATGGTTTCTTTCCTGATCTCAAATACATGCTGAGAATTGACATGTGTATAGAGAATTACAAAAATATAATGTATAAATTGCTAGACATCCCTGAGGAGAAGGAGGAGGAAAAAATAAATCCTGAGGAAGTTGAACCTAATGTGGTGTTTATGGTAGAAATAGAACAAGCCGAGCCATCCACATCTGAGTAGGGGCCATCAAAGAAACAAAAGTTGATGAATGTACCACAAAATGCAAGGCAAAAGGCACTACAAATCCTGCCAGGTAATTGGAAATACTTTTCTGACTTAAGACAAATTTTTTTGACATCACAGGCAGAAGAGGGAGAAAAGGCCCTAGATGAGTTAGAATTGGCTGCAACTAGATTGGATGACAGGGTTATCCAAGATAAAGAGTTTATAGATGATGATGAATTCATCAAGTCCGATGAGTTTAAAAGTTTTCTCTTTAGAGTTAAGTAGAATGAATTAACATTGTGTTTGAAACTAGGGGAATCATAGGAAAAGACTGTTAAAATGATTGAAAATTATAGGCCTATGATCCCAACAATGAAACATTAACTGTGGAGGAGGCAAGAGATCTTGTCAAGAGAAGTGGCATGTTGCTGATCCCTAGATGGGACTTGGAGTCCTCATTCTTAATTGACCAAATCAAGAGGCAAGATAATGTTGTAGCTTATGAAGCTTTTGGCCCTGATGGAATACATAGGGGTTCTGGACTCAATATGGATAGTAAGACACTAGGAGTATGGTGTGTGGCCCTAGAATCTAATAATCCCAGATTGGTTAACATCCAAGACACAACACAAGGTAGGCAATTAATATGGAGGTTGAAGGTGTCTATAGGATCAGAGATAGAAAATCTCCTACATCATGCATCCTCCATGAATAAGGTAGTGGTTGATGACTTAGAGAATAGGCTAGCAAGGACATTTAAAGATTATGTGTCAACTAGGAAAAAGTTTGAAGAGGAACTGAAGAAGAATTTTGTCCTGGATATGACTCTAAAGGAGCTAAAAGATGAAATAAATAGTCTAAAAAATTAGTCCAGGGCAGTTTCAGAGGTCTGTGATGCTGGGTTCCAAATTGAGTATGAGGGGGGCTTAGCTCCAGAACTTGCAACAAAGAACATAATAATGGACGTTGATAAGCTTGCTGATACTGGAATTGCTGAAAAGGAGACATTGAAGAAGGTGCTATTGCACAGAGTAAATGTTTAAAAAGGGATGTCTCAAATCATTCATAGCACATTCATTTCTTTGCAGGGGTAGAATATCAATGTTCTAATTCCTTGTATGTACTAACCCCATTATTTAATACTTGGGGCCCACACTTGCAATTCTTTGAGAGGTTAATTTTACTAATAGGAAAAAAATGGAGTTACCTGACAAATAATTGATGTTAAGGAAATGGTGGTATTAGTAAAGGATTTTTATGCATTTTTCAATGGCAAGTTAAAAAACATTCATGCAAAGCTAAAGTTTTTTGCTGAAGAGTCTGAAAGATATATCCCTACTATTGTGGACACATAGGGACAGTTTAAGGACTGGCAGGAGTGGGTTGATTCTTTCAACCAAATTTTGGATGCTAGCAAGGCGGCTTCTTCTTTTGTTGGTGATGCTAACATTTCAACTTTTTTTGAAGTTTTGGATGAATTGTACAAGTAGGAGATTGACATGAATAAGTTTGTTGTTGAATCTTGAGCCATAACGGATGCCAAGTGGAAAAAATGCCTTGAAGAATTGGATACAGTTAGTGTGATAACTTGGCCATCAAAGAGGGAAATTGTGGTGTGGGAAAACATTGGAGAGATTCAAGCCTTGTCACATTGACATGGATGATGGAAGTAGTTGAGAAGGTTCTACTTCTAGTATTAGATGAAGAGGCAATAGAGGGAGGTCAGTTAATTCAAATAGGGTATCTTATCTTTGCGGTTCACCTGCTATGGATACACCTTTGGTGCAAACCACTTGACTAATTCTAAAGAATCTGGGCTGCCAGATGTCACTCTTATAACGATTTCTAAGCTTAATCTCTTGTAACTTTCTGATAGAAGTCTTTCATACTATGATCATTGTCATTGATCATTGAATTTGATGTATAAATTTCAAGGAAGTTAGCACAATGATATTTTGTAATTTTCTAATAGAACTTAGAAGTCTCTAGTACTATGATCATTGAATCTTGATCATTGATGTATAAATTTCAAATTTTGAAGGAAGTTAATACAAAGATATTTTGTAATTTTTTGTGCCTGTGTAATTTTGTAAAGAGCTCAAGATCGCAGTTGCACTTGCAATTTGTTTAAAATTGAATCTAATACTAATAATGTATATGTCATATTATTAATAATTATATTAATATTTTATTTTAGGAAATTACTATTAGGAATTTAGGAATTATTAAATTAAGTAAATGGTTTTTCTTAAAGGAATTAAGGAATTATCAATTAAGTAAACGCTTAGTATTAGGAAATTAGGATTCAGGAATGCGTAATGAGTATGAAAAATAATAAATTTGCATGCCACGTGGAAAGCGCCAAGGAATAGACTATGACATGTGTCAATGGTCGGATTAATATTTGTCACTTTCTTCAGGAACTTCTGAACCTATGATAGTAATGAATCAAATGATCAAGTGGTTACGAACCTTCATGAGCATTTGTTGGCCGTTAGTGTTAGTGATTACAAAGTTGCGATGAAGCATTTGGCGGATTGGCGTAACTTCGAAAAGGTTAATCAGTTACAAGATTAAATAGTTTAGAGGTTACGAAAGGCTTTGTGCGGGACTTTGTAATGTTATATGATAGCGGAGATGTTAAGAAGACCATCACCATAACTTTGGAAGGGTTCCAAAGGCCTCTAATTTAGATGTACCAAAGTTGAGACAAGGTTAGATGAACTGTTTGCGTAACTTTGTAACTAGGCTAGCTTAATTTGATCAAATTGAATCTAACGGTGCATGCAAAGCCTTAAAATAAAGTTGATCATGCTTTAAGGTTCAAGGCATTGCATGGAGCTGCCACATGTCTAGGTGGGGCCAAGCTGAATGTAATATTTAATTAAAAGGAAACATCATAGATTAAATCCAATGGTAGCCATAAAGCCTTAAGGATAAGATGAAAGTATAATAACCATCAAGGCAACACGACAAAATGACACCTGGAAATTAGTGGGTTAAAGTTGAAAAGTCAAGCACTAGTTAAAGCACAACATCTTGGATCTGATCTAACGGTGGGTGTATTGCCTTGAATGCAAGATGAAGGGCAGTTAATCAATGAGGGAATGCGACATGCCGCCACATGTCCCATTATGCAAGATGTAGACTGTGCTTAATCAAAAGGTGGTTAGTTAAAGACTAGGTAAGTTAAGGATGATCTAACGGTGGGCGCTTTTCCTTGAAAGAAAGTTCATCAGTTTTTAAGCTTCAGGGCATTGCACTATGATGACATGTGTCTCTTCCAGATTTAAAGCTATGGATTATTGAAAGAAGTAAAAGTAGAATAGATCTTGAAGATCTAATGGCTGGCATAAAGCCTCAAAGCAAAGTTTCCCAATGGTTAATCTTCAAGGCATTACACCATGGTGATCCGTGTCCTAGATGCTGGGGCCCATCTGTAGTGTAAAGAAAGATATCATGTGGATAAGTTAAGGAAGATCAAACGATGGGCGCAAAGCCTTAAGATGAAACTACTCACTAGTTATCCTTTGAGGGAACGCAACAGGATGCCACATGTCATGGTAGATGAATTTTATGAAAGACTTTCTTAGAACCGTTGGATGAGAAAGAAAGGTAGTAAGATCAATGACTATGTTTTAAAATGGAAAAATCTAACAGCAAGTTTGAACTCAATAGAAGTAATGGCGAACGCGTGTCTCCTGGAAATGAATTGAATGCATAAAATGTTGGGTTTTAATTCATCATTCAAAATTATTGTGCATCATCAGCGAGTTTTGAAGTAGAGAATTTTCGTAGTGAAGTGTTGTCAAAGCTATTAGATCATCTGTTGAATGAGTAGTCTTATGTTTCTATGATTAAATTTATTAAAAACTTTGCAAACATATTAGGGCTTATTGCAGTAAATACAGATAGGTATTAGAGATATAATTTGTGGTAAAATTTCAAACCCTACATCACATAATGCCACCCAGGAGAGAATTCAAGGTAAGGGTGGATTATCAAGAGAGAAATGTATGTGATGATTTACTCCAATAGTTGACTAGATCAACTAATGATTACACTAAATTGAAGGAAGAAATCCCTAAAGACCCACGGGTCTGAATTGCAGAAGGATTGTATGACTATGGGAGATGGGTGCGGGATGCCAATATGGGCATAAACAGATTGGCCCTTTTCAAAATTATTTTTGGCCAGAGGAACTCTTTTGCTCCAAACAGAAATGTCTGGAAGTTTGGTGTGGGTAAATTGGTAGTACCCGGGGTGTTTATGGATGTGGATTTACTCATGCAAATAGTAGAGAAGTATGATGAAATAGCTAGGGTAGTGCTGGACAGTAAAGGGCACGTCATGATTAGCATAACTACTGAAGAGATAAGAGAAGTGTTTAGTTTAAATGAACCAGACACCCCTATGGATAAAATTGATTTTAATGAATTTAGGGAAATATACCAAGCTCAGAGGAGCTATCTCAGGGGAGGCCCACTAAAAGAGTTTCTTGCAAAAGTGGGAGACTTAGTGTTAGTAGGTCCTAACACAAAAGAACCTTTTAAGGTTGATTTGTTCACTCCCAAGGCCAAAGGAGTTTACAGGGCCTTGTTCTAGATCTTTGGGGAAGATGAGGGGAATGAGACACCAATCCATCTCATGTTTATGATGGTCCAAATCCTGCATCATCACCTTGCCATTATTTTTTATTTTTCCCCATATTTGGCTGATTTGATTCATGAAGGTTTGAAATGTATTCAAAAGTCATAGCTCACCAAGCCTTTCACTTGGTATTCTTTACTCATGCACATGTTCCTGTTTAAAGGGGCAGATTATTTTGAAGAAGAGATGAGCCTGCAGAGAATCAAAGATGATGAGGATATGCCAATACAATTATGGAATGCTGATATGTCATGGGACAACAAGGAGGCTAGCTTCATCACATTTGATAGGTTTTTCACAGCTAGGCTCAGAAGGTTACTTATTGGAGATGAGCCTAGAATCCCTATATCACTAATGAAGTTTTTGAGACCCATGAAGCACAATCAGGAGCTCAAAATGGTGCATAACTGGGGGGATGTTATTCTATACCCAATTTCTACTATTTTTAGAGTGCATGGTTTCAAGTGAGTACCCCACATCCTACCATATAGGGTCCCTTTGAAATTAGGATTTGCAGAAATAATTAGGCAAATTGGTGGCCTACAGGAGGAAGCACTTATAGGGAGAGGAAAAGGGACAATTTTCCCTACTATCACCAATGCCCACTAATTCATCATCAAAAAGGGAGGGTGGAAGAGCTTCTATACTTTCTTTGAGCCTTATCACTTAACTACTACTATGGCAAGATGTGCCGATCCTGAAGCCTTCATAAATGATATGTTTAGGAAGAAGACTAGATGCTTGGTGTTGGACGACCAATTTAACTTCCCAGAGGATATCATCAGGAATGATTTTGACATGATTGAGAAAGAAATAAAGAAAGAGAAATCACTGGCTTACAAGAAAATCCTAGACTTTGTGCAACATTTTGATAAACTATATAACCCCTCGAGGGAATTTTATCCATGGGCTAAGAAAATTGATTCATTAATGACAATGTTTGAAGAAATTATGCAAGCATTGAATCAGAAAAGAGAACAAATATTGCAAAAAGAGCTAGAAAGAGATAAAGAAGTATTGAGTAGGATCATTCCTACTAGAGGGGTGCCTCCTAGTAAATATCTTGTATATCAAAGGAAAGGATATAGTGCAGTGGTACCCAAAGTAGAAAAGACTACTGATCCAAAGGGTAAGAGGCCACTGGAGGCCAGCTCTAGCACATTTCCAAGCCCCAAGAGGCATAGGGTAGGAGAAGAAGCCCAACAAGAATCAAATGTATATTCTCCATCCTAATCTTCCCTACATATAGATGATCAAGCCATTGCGGAGAAGCTACTATAGATGGGGAATGCTGGTTAGATTTTTGTCACCTCTAAAGAATTATAAGAAAGCACACCAACAACTCCTAAAGTTAGTGATTTGGACCTTACAGTGGTAGAATATGTTGGAAAGGAATTGGACCCACTTACACAATAAGCCAGTGACAAGTTTTTGTTTGATGATAATTTTGTTAAGTCCAGGGCCTTTTTATAATTCTTATGGAGAATTAATATAAATGAATTCAAAGAAAAAATCCAGAAGAAGTAGGAAGAACACCTTGCCAAGGATAAGGAGGAGCTTGAAACTAAAATCAAGCAGGAAATGATGGCCAAGTTTGCCAAAATAACTCCAGATGAGGGGAGGGAACTAGTGAAGAAGGAGGGTGTATTAATACTTTCTGAATGGGACATTGCTGATACAATTGTCTTTGATGCAATTAGAAAATAAACCACTACAATGCATGCTACAAAATCACAAGCTCAACAAGATTCAAAAGGCATAAAATTCAGTGAAGACCATGGTGCACTAGTAATGTGGCATATTAAGAAGAGAATAAATAAGGTAACTGATAAAGAAAACCAAGCTGAGCATTCAGGAAATCTGCTGGTTAAGAGAGTTGCTGATACAGGGGCTATGGAAGCAACAAACATCACTCTAGAATCAACAAAATTTGGGGTGAAAGTAGCCCAAAAGTTGGAGGATGAAAAGAAAACCCCAGAGGAGAGATTTAGCACAATTTTGAAGGGGTACAATGAATAGAAATTGTCAAATTTGGAGAAGGAAAAAATTAAATCCCAACTAAGGGGTCAATTATCAGTCCAGGCTTCACCCCAAAGAATTATAGCAGGAGAGGCATATCAATCCTCTTCCTCTAGCCCAATAATAGAGTTTCCTCCTTCTCCCTCTCCTTCAGGCTTCAAATAAGAAACTGAATTGCAATATGGAAAGAATAAAATGATAGTAGAAAGGAAAAGCTTAGAGAAGGCCAAAAAAAGATGGGATGAAGAAAGCACCAAGTTCAGAGAGGGACAAAATTTTGTAAAATAGTTATATGAGGATAAGTTAAGGACCACTATCATGCACTTTGTTGATAGATTAGATATGACAGCTGTTTATTCTCAGGGAAAGAATTTAAGAGGTATAATAAATTCTTATGATAAAGATCATGTCCAGGTGGATGCCCTCATGAAAAAATGGAAGGATAGAAAGGGCGAGCTAAAGTTATTTTGTGATGAGAAGAAAAGGAATTATGGTGTGGAACTAGATATTCTCCTAACCTCTACCTATAAATGTCTGAAAGATTTAATTAATCTAGACATTGAGAGGAGTGTAATAATCAGGAAGGCACAAGCCCTAAGAAAAGAATACTCCCATTTACATTTTGAAATATTCCCAGCCATATTTTAAAAGAATGGCCATTTAAAGAGAGAGCCACTATGGAGGGAAGAAGTTGGTGATGAGATAGCTATCAAGATAAACAACATAGTAAATATGGATAGTATAGTAGTATTTGTAGAAACAATTGACACTATTCAAGAAGCTAGAGCATTCTTCAATTTTTGGAGGGAAGAAATTGAGTGAACAAAGAGAAATTGGGAGAGGATAAATGGTAACATAAAGGAGATCCTCAATTTTGCATGACCAAGTGATGAGGTGTTTACTTCATGGAAATACAGGTTTGCAATAGGTGCCCCAGAGGAAAAGAATGAAGAGAGTTAACTGATCGGTGGTTTTCCATTTTTGAGTTACAACAAAATTTTTATATGGCAGCTTCTTAACAATAGCAAATAAATTAAAGAGGCCAGGTGATCAGAAGACAAAGAATTCCAAAAAATATTGTAACAAAGTGGTTATCACTTCCACTAATTTTTGTCTTTTGTATGAGTCATGTATTTTTTCCTCACTCCAATTGATCTGAAGCTTGTTGCAATCCTACTCTATAAGAGGATTACCAAGATCATTGGAAAGGGCTGGAAAATTTTGTATTGTAAGCTTATTAAGCAGACATTGTACTAGTTAAGTGTGATAAATATAAATAGAGTTGAAAGATCTCTTGCAAATTATTGAAGAGGTTATTTTTGAATACATTTTGTATGCTGAATGTGATTTTCTATACTTAATACAAAGATCCTGGTTCTAATCTCTACCATGTCATCTTATCTTGTGAGTTATGAGTTTTCTAATTCATTAGCATATAATTTATCTGTGTATGTGTATTTTTTTAGTTTTTTGATCAAGCATCAGATTAAATGACTCTCTAATTAATGCATAGATTCATATTGATATGAAGTAAGACCTAAAGTGTAGAAACATTATTAGAGTGTTTGTCAGTTGGTCCTTTTCTTTATGTGAAGTAATATTTGGAGTTGGCTACTTCCTAAAATTGGATAGAAGAAGAAGAGGTTGCTGTCTTATTGTCACAACATAAAAAAACAACCAACACATTATACATTACAAAAATCATGAATTCAAATTACAAAAATATAAATTAAAATTACAAAAATCATGAACAATACTTATTAGTAATTACTTGTAATATGAGTCAATTTCAAATTGTCAATATTCAAGTCCAACAAGTACAGTAAGAACTAAAAGGTAATAAGTATACAGTGTATAAATACCTATTAAGTATTAACCAAAATTTGAATGGTAATTCTAATTTCTAAATCACTTCGCTCACTCAATGAGTAGTCTGCAGCTTCTATATCGCACATGGAATCCAGCTCCTAAAATTGACTAGTAGCAAGAGCTTCTTCTTCATTCTGAGTTGGGTATTCAAAATCAAAAAATTTGTCATCTTCATTCTGAGTCTGGGACCAAGATCCATCGTTTGTCTCAGAACTAGCAGTAGCACCAGGTTTTGAAGTGTTTAAAAGCCCTTGTCTTTCACGCATGGAATTCCAAATTGCCATTCCCCTATCATAAGGAAAGTCTCTAACATTGTACTATGTTAAAAACAACCTCAAGAAAGTTTCCAAATTTTTGTCTAGTTTGTTTATGATCTTTGATTTCAAAAACCCCAATGCACTGAAAACTCTTTCATCTTCCACCGACCCAAATATCATTGTTTGACATAAATTAGCAATTTTAAAATATTCTGATATTGAATCACGCAATACTTCACTCTGCTCTATCCTTTTCCAAAGCCTGGTTATTACACCGGGTTCAAATGGATTCTCCAAGTTTTTAATGTAAAATTTCATACATGATGCAAATTGTCTACATTGTTTTTTAAGATTAGCTGAATCTAAAATTCCTTCAATTGGTTGTCCATTGCAATATGCATGTTTTGAAAACTCTCTAATCAATTCATCAATATTTTTATGAAATATTTGTGCATCATTTTGTTTATATCCAAAGTTTTTCCAAAATTGATGAAACACACAACCCATGGCTTCAAGAATTTCTTCTTGAGGAAATCTTTTATGAATCTCACTTGAAAGTTGGTAGGAAATTGACTTTAAATTATCACTAATAGTTTTAACAATCCTGTCAAAATTAGCCCTTTTAACTGGAAGTAGTCTGCCTCGCTTTCCCATCTTAGATTGGTGCAATGGTATTTCATATCCTTTCACAAACACACACATATCATTTTTTTTCATTAAATTATAAAAAATTCTCAGCATGATTAAAATCTGTAATTGTCTACCACCTGAAAAAATTTGGGCTTTGAATTGTTGTCATATCTAAGTACAAACAATCTAGGGTAATGCATGTCATTTTACATAAAGTGCTATACTCATGGATATACATAGTTCTATCTTGGGCTTTCTTAACAAGTTTGTTCATTAAATCCAGCATGGGGAGAAGACTAGATAAAGTTAACAGAGTCTCTATATCACTTAACTTATGTAACAAATCAAGAGCTTTGTCTACTGTGAGGCGTTTCTCATATATTAGTCTGATCAAGGATTGATATTCTATTAGAACTCTTTTTACTTGGTCCATGCAAAGAGATCCATCTGGTCTCAACATCCTTGAGAAGCTTGTTTCCTGGTGTTACTCCCTCTGAAAAAATATTAAATTCTGCAAAACATTTTGGATTTTTGCAGAAGTAAGAGTGTAGCTCACGAACTAGATCTTCAAATTTTGACACCATAGGAAAATTTGTTACAACTTTATATGTTAAATTAATTTGATAGACCATGAAATGTATGCCAAGCAAGTAAGGTGCAATACTAGTTTGTAATCTTGCACAAAGACCATTCCTTTGGCCTTGCATTACTCCAGCTCCAACACACACTAGCTTCTTGCCAATTGTCAAATCATCCATACTAGCAACTTCATTCAAAGCATTCTTCACTTCAAAATATAAGTTTTATGTTGTTGAATTGCCCCTCATTTTATGAACACATAGTAGATGAGCTTGGCATACATGTTATTTTACTGTATACACATGCATATAGACCCAAGAAGTGTTATCTACTATAGTAACTTCATCTATGGATAATGAAATGAATTTGGACTATTTTACTTTCCCATGTAAAGTTTCCTTTTCCACCTCAGAAAGATAGTTTTTCATTTCCCATCCAATGTTTGTTGACCAATGTGACATAGGATAGTGAGGAACTCTCAAAAAGGATAATAAATTACCATATTCTGAGAAGTCTCTCATAGGAGGTCCTTTGGACATAACATGAAAAATAACACTCATTTGAACGGTCTTTGCTAGGTTTGCTTCATTGGCTGCATGTTTAAACCCAACTTTGATTGGATTTTCACTACTAGCAATTGTATGCACCCTAAAATGGTCGCCTAGACTTTGGGCCCCATTTATTATTTTATCAGTTTATCAAATTCTTGAATCAATGCTTTAGAATATTTTCAATTCAAATCAATTTCCTTGATCAAATTGTAATTAATTCAATTATTCAATTATTTCAATATTTCCTAAGGTTTGACCATTTTTATTTGATTAAAAGATTTAATCTCCCTTTTAATTAAATAAAATTCCTCTTATTTAATTAAATTCAATTTTCTCCATTTAATTAAATAAAATTCTTCTAATTTATTTAATTGAAAGAAAACCTCTCTTTTAATTAAATAGATAAAAATCCCCACTTAAAGCACTTTATTTGTTGAAAAAGGAAATAAATTAAATGAAAAA
>MU218440.1:360414-376609 GCA_018584345.1 Thuja plicata | reverse complement strand
AGGGCCTTCATTTTACTTTTTTACACATCCATGACTAGAGAGCTATGGATCGATATTTGAGGCCTCATTCTTGAGCAACCTTGAATGGAATGATTCATAGAAGTGTGACAACATTTATGCACACAACAATTGCTTCCGTTCTCTTGTTATGCTCTTCATATTCTATGGCATACTTAAGATGAAGACATTCTTCCTTTGATTTCCATCCCAATACTGATATTTCTTGTCCATCTCTAATATGTTTTTCATAAACCTTACCAATATGCTTTTCTATAGTGTCAAGCTTTAGCTGCAACTTCTTCTCTCTTTTATTTTTCCAGGTACAAATCTTACACCTGCATTCTGTTGGTTGTTAATCATTGTTTAGGACTGGTTAATTGAACCAGTACTTTGCTACCCAATCAACCTTAAAATTTATTGTCATTTCCCACTCTTGCCCCATTTTTACTACCCTTTTTATTTTCTTCCTACCAACATCATTATTATCTTCATTGCTAGCATTTTCATCCAACGGGTTCTGTGTATCCCTTATAACATCTTTTGTCATGCCACCATTGTTATCCTCATTTGATGCATTTTGATTTTCATTTAACTCAATGACAACCCTAGCTTGTGGTATTGGTACTGGTGAGCTACTTTGAATGGCTTTTGCACTTACAATTGCAAAAGTTGATGGAGTTGAAACATTTCCAACTCCAAAGAAAGCCTTTATGGTAGTATCTTTAAGTTTTGGGCAATTTTATGGCCTCCCAGACCCTTCCCTTCCTTGAGGAGTCTTACCTTTCCCTTCACTGCCCTAAAAATTAGGAGTCTTACCCTTGTCTAGCTTTCCAATCCCTTTACTACCCTGAGCACAGTGAGAAGTTTGAGTCTCAAGTTCAACCTCCCCTAACATCTCAATCCCTTCAGCAGTCTGATGATACTCAGGATAGTCACCCTTAGCTGACATCTTGACCTCTCACTAGTCATTGGGAAATTAATTGCAATACTATGAAATGTGAACAAATAATTGCTTACCTTGTAGCTTGGTCCAGCTTCCTTGAAATTTGGATTCTCTGAAATGCTGAAAGTGAATCCTTTGTTTACTGTTGCAAGATTGCTATTTGTAAATATAGCCCTCCAAAATTTTGTAAGGTGACACAAAAACTATAAAACTAACAAATTTCATATTAATTCATATCAGTCGATGATTCAAATTTCCATTTTTTTAATTCTCAGGATTTTGGCAAAAATTGGCCGACCTGAATGTAGGAATTAACAAACAATTAGCGAAATATGGTCATGGTCAATATAATAATCAATTAATGGTTGGTGAAATAGGTCATAGTCAATATAAAAAATAATTAATGGTTGGAGAAATAGACCATGGTCAATATAGAAAATAATTAACAGTTGGCAAAATAGTTTGTGGTCAATATAACAAATAATTAAATGTTGGCAAAATAGATCGTGATCTATAAAACAACTAATTAACGTGTTGGCTATTTTAGATTTTATATGAAATTCATAATTAATACCCTTGGAAAATAAGAGACCATTAAAATAACCACGTCGCATTGGTTAAAGGCAAATATATTGGTCAAACTTGTCAAACAGAAAATCTTATTGGCTATTCCAATGAATATTCAACTAGTACCATGTCAATATTGGGCAATTTGGGCCAACGTATAACGTGCGTAATTTACCAATTCCGTAAAATATATTGCCCAAAATTTTCCAAAAGGAAAATATTTGCCACTAAAAATTACGCTATTGATAGGATCATTCAAGGGTTCTCCCTCAGGAGTGGAGAGTTGATATGCCCCAGAATTGAAGCATGCATTGACAATGTATGGGCCTTGCCAGGTAACCTCAAACTTACCTTTCTTTTCTCAATCAGTACCCACTTTCTAATTTTCTGTTAGCAAAAGGTCCCCTACCTGGAACTAGCATGGGTGGAATTTCTTGTTATAGTTCCGCTTGAGTCTCTTTTGATAGACAATAAGGTGATCATAGGCTTGCTAGTGCTTTTCATATAGTAGATCAAGCTACGTGAGTCTTTCTACTTGGTAATCTTCATCATCGATTGGGCCTCTTAGTGATACTTAGAGGGGTGGTAGTTTGACCTCAATTGGTAAGACATCTTCACCATGGTAGACTAGGGAGTATGGTATAGTTCCTGTAGGAGTACGGTAGGAAGTGTGATATGCCTAGAGGGCGGTGTTGACATGGAGATGCTAGTCATGACTAGTATCATTGACAACTTTCTTGAGGATTTTGATAAGGGTCTTATTTGTTGCCTCAGCTTGGTCATTACCTTGAGAAAAATATGGATTGGAGAAATAGTGATGGATATGGAGGCAAACACACAGATGACTAACGTGTTGATTTTAAAATGGTGTTTTGTGATCTGTGAAGATAGTGGAGGGTATGTCGAAATGACAGACGATGTGGTAGAGGATGAATTTTGAGACCTGGACACCTGTAGTGAGTGTGAGAAAAATTTATTTGACCCACTTTGTAAAGTACTCTATTGTTTTTGTATCATCTTAAAATGGAAGCACTTCCATTTTGATAGGTTTAGCACCCACATTTAGTATGGTTGGCATATTAGACTTGCATCTGTGCTTGATTATATGTATGTAAATGAAATTAGGGTTAGGATCTTGTGGATTCTCCTAGATTTCTTTCTCCATGGCTCTTCTCTCTAGGTTGGACCTATGTATTGGTCCTCTTAGGCTTCATTTTACTCTCTCGCTGGGCTCCTAGGCATTCTTAAACACTCTGGCACATTCCCCTACCTTTCTAGGTCCCCGACTGATCTGGAAACCTTTCTGCAACTTCCTGGTGACCTACCTGAAATCTCAGGTCAGGGTTAAGGTCAACCCTGACCTAGGTTAGGGTCAAGGTTGACCCTGACCTAGGTCAGGGTCAAGGTTGACATAGACCTTTTCCAGGTGGTGGTTCCCACTTTCAAATCTGGAGCTTATCAGGGACCAGAACTTAAAATAGGTCCCTGGGTTCGGATGCAGAAGTGTCTTCTTTGATATTTGAATTAATATGTTTTCTCCTTAGTTAGAAAATGTGATTGGACCATTATTCAAGGTGAAATTTGAATTTGGATCCCTTGCATTGCCCTAGGAGGCCTATGTTGAGATCTCTATATAAACGCTCTCTTTTGCCTTTATTTGATCATGAGATGAAATCGGGAGATGACATGATGAAATGATGCAAAAAAGCAAGAGGATGATATAGAAGGACAAGCTAGGTGGACATATCATCATCTTCTATCAAGAATTTTGAAGGATAATCTATGGTGGATCTTCATTGAAGCAAGAAGGCTCTCTCTTTAGATCTACTATTTTCAACATTCAAGCATTCAAAGGACATTACCATGGGGTAGCAATTATGGATTGTGAGTTGATAGGAATAATTTAGCCTTGGGGGATTGGTATGATTTCTTTGTCATATTCAAATCTATGCATTGCTTTCTCATTTCCATGTTATGTTAGGATTGTTAATCTAGAAGATTAGATCTTTATATTGCATGTTTACAAGCTCTCTTCAAGAGATCAATACACACATTACATTCTATATTCGGCTATTCATAGAGGTGGAGATCACCAAAATGGGGGTTTGACTAAGGCAAAACCCTATATAGCCACCCCAAAATCCCTCTTTTCAGATATTTGCAGGTGATGTTTTTAGGAGTTACAAGTGCAGAAAAACAAATCAAAGACCAGATCTGGATACCCTTTTCGACTTTCTTTCTGATGGCGTGAACAAAGTCACTTTCGGATCTATGCAGGTCAGGGTCGACATTATTGGGTTAGGGTTGACATTTATGGGTCAAGGTCAACCTTTTGTCATAAGATGACATTGGAATGGAAAATGATTTCTGGGTTTTGTTCGTCTCTGCATTTTGATTCCGTATCAAGTGTCAGATTTTCTAGAGACTCAATATAGACCTCAGAAAATGAGTTTTTCCATATCTACTATGTTATGAGGTAGGGGTCTTGTCCATTTATTTCTTATGTGCTCCTCAAGATATTTTATCATAATAATTAAGTGTAATAAAACATAAATTTGGCCTTAGGATCTTGCTTTACTATATTGCATAAATCTTATTTAGGGAATCCTTCTTGTGCCAAATTTTATACATTACATTTTGGTGAACCCGCGATAGACAACTCTTTCTTTTTCATTGGTGTTAGATTCACATTTCATATTATATTTTGCATGCATATAGAAGTAGACTTTCTTTTATGCTTTTGCATTTATATTTCAAAATTCATAAAAATTGCAAAATTACTTTAAAAAATACAAAAACATTTACATTTTTTTTTTATGCTTGTAGTGTTTCAACATGTACGATTTTTGTTTTGATTACTTTGATGAGGATTTTGTTGTACAAAAGGATAGATCCCTTAATGAGGTACATGGAAGTGAGCATGCAAATGGTTCGAATGCGATCCCCATGGATCCCATTCCAATTTCATCCTCCTCCACAACCTCTTCAATTGACTTTTACCATAGAGTGTATGCATGGTTACCTTCATATTCCTCTATTTGCAACATCGAGACACCTAAAATGTTATTTCCCAAACCTTTTATGATGGTAAAAGGATGTCCTCAAATAACTATTAAGGGAAAACCAAGAGATCCCTTGGATTTCTTTGATAACATGGATTCCGTTTCACATGCTTATCACACACAAAATAATCCTCAACCTACTGTCCCAGCAACTTTACCTCCTTCTCAACCTGTTACCTCTTTTTCTTGTATGAATCAATTAAAACAACAATAAATGCCTGACCCTCTATTCCCAATGTAGGTTCATACATGAATAAGGCTAATTAACAAGGATGAAACTCCTTCTACACTTTGGGCTCCACATACCCAGGCGGGTATACCTGATTACAGACTCACTGAATGACATAGAATCTCATAATGGACTAAGGATTTATAATCCTTCTTCTTTTTGTGCCACTTTGGCCTAGGAAGGATAACCTATCAATTCACTCTTCAAAGAATCACTAAGATGAATTATATCCTCTGAATACAATCAACTACACATATATGCTCTTAATATCAAAAAATAAGGATTTTAATATTTGAGTTGATGATAACAACCACTTGTCAGCATATTGACCAGTGCCTAATCATGGGTGATAGAGTCATAATAGAGCATATACATATTAAGATAATTAATAGAAACACAAATGAATCCCAGATAGAGTTCCTTACAAACTATCCTCTAACTCTTACATCAATGTATCAAATCCTTGCATAAATCCTAATCTTCTGCAATCATCTGTAAGATTTAAACTCTCCTTGTAAGTAACTCACAAACAAGAACATGACTATCTTATAACCAGTATACTCAAGATACCTTACAAATTGAACATACAAGAATTAATGGTAAATGCAAGAAGACATCATTGACATGAAAATGGAGATTCCATTGTATTTTATTAATATGAACTCAATAACAGTACATTTTAAGACTCAAAACCAATAGTCAGACCAATGTAGTAATCTACCTTGTAGTATTATTTTACCATCCTCCTTACAAAATTACAACTTGACATTTATAGGTAGCTACAGTCATCTTGGAATCCTTTGGAAAATAAGGATGCAACAAGCTATGGATGACTAGGCTAAAGGACAAAATACAGTTTCAAGAAGAGACAAAATTTCTGGTTGATGAGATAACAAAAAATCGCTATGAGCCATGTGATCATTTGTCATGTGATCGCCTCAATGCTTGAAGTTGCTCTGAAGTAGTTAGGTCTTTGCCATCTATATTTTGTTCTCTTGTTGGTGTAGAGGCCCCAATATCTAATTTATTATGTTAGCTTAACCTCCTTGGTACTAGCTGTCCCCTTTACATTTGTCATCTCATGTTACTGGGGTGACTATTCCATACTTGCTAACCTATGTAGTGAACACTTCATCACTTGGCCAACTAAAGTTGAGAACTTCATCTTTTCGACTGTTGAACTCTTCCCAGTCACTTCTATTCTTCTCAACTTCCACCTCCCATGACTCAAAAAATGCCTTGGCTTTATTCAAAATATCTATAGTCAGCACAAACCATCCAGTATTTGCCAATGCAACAATGCTTTTTGTCCTGCTAGTCAGTGTTTCATTTAACTATCTCAGCCATAGGGCTTCACTCTTTATGTTCCCATCTTCTTTGAACATATTGGGATACATATCATATCTATCCCTGGAAAATTATTCTCTCAAGACTGTGACTCTCTTTATGACCATGCTCTTCTTGATGTCTAAATTAATCATCAATTTTAGACACTTATGGGTGCTTGTTAGGGTGATATCAATATTATTGTGTTGTTTTGAAAGGGAGTAAAATGACTTAACATGAGCTACCTTCCCTTTCCATTTACTCATTATCAAGTCCCATTGTCCCTTTTCATCTTCATATTTGTTGGTGATACTTGCAACCTTTTTTCCCAATAGGTAGAGGTTAGGGAGGTTGATCTCACTGGCACACCTTTTGAGATTTGAAAATATCTGATCTATGTGCTTTTGCTTCACCAATTCTTCAGCTTATTTGTAGGCTTGGGAATCTTCTAAGTCCCTCTTACCCTCTTCTTCTAATCTTTTCCTTTCATTGATTAGCCTGTTCTTCTCAGCTTCCAATTCTGCTCTCTTGGCATCAATAGCTTCCTGAGTAGTAGGACTTAGAGGTGCAGGGGATGGGGGATATGTTATAAATAGAATTGAGGAGGAAGGCTGATATGGGTCCTGAGCAATTATCCTTTGGGGCACCAGTTGGGTCTTTTGCTTACCTTCCAACTCTGCTATTTTTTTATCCTTCTTCAAGGATTTGACCTTCTCTTCATTATAAGCCTTGAGTACAAGCTCATATTTCTCATTCAGACTAATATACACCTCCTTTTATTTCTCTGATAATTTCATGATTAAATTAGCTACTTGTACAACAAGGTTAGCCTCTTTAGTTCTTGAGGTATCTGCAACCTTTTTCACAATTAGTCTTCCCATTTCTTCAGTCTCATCATCTTCTCTAATTCTTCTCTTGTCCCTTTTCTTTAGTGATCAGATTGCCAATGTTGCATGATCTTCACTAAACTGGGCACCAATTGATGTCCTAGCAGGGCTTATGGGTTTAGCTTGTTTCCTTATGGCATCAAAAACCACTGCATCGGCTAAATCCCACTGTGGCAATATGAGAACCCCTTGCCTTTTGATCATTTGTCTACCCTCTTTAGGAGTAATCTTGTCAAATTTTAATATCAATTCTTGTTTGACTACTTTCTCTATGTCCTCCTTGGCAACATTGGGTTGAGATTCTATCATTTTCTGGCACTTGTCATTGTATTCAGAAATATGGCATCTCTATAGAAAATGAATAAAAGCCCTAGTTTTGATGAAATTGTCATCAGACAAGAATTCATCACTAGCTTGTTTAGTCATAGGATCTAATTCCTTGCTAGTGAATTTTGCCACTGTGAGGTTAGATGATGTATGTTTAGGCTCTTTTGGCATCCCTTCTTACAATTCTTGAGTAGTAATGACTACTTCACCAACATTTCTCATCTTGAGCAATTGCTTAGCAATGGTCTGGTCATCATATTGCATAGGGGATTGATAAGAAGAACATAATTCACCTCCTTGTTCTTTTGTCTCCACCCTTTACCTTTTCAGAGAGGGTTCTTCTTGAACATCAGTATCCATTGGCCTCTTTCCTTTATGCTGAATGGACTGATCAACTCTGGGAGCAATAGTGGTATATCCTCTTCTTTTGTATACTAGATAGTTCCCAGGTGGAACTATTCTGCTTTGTGGAAATTTATTCATAATAGCAAGAGCCTTTCTGGGTCACTCTCAACTGATTTCTTCCTTTTCTCATTTAGGGTTTGCATTATTCCCTCAAAAAGATTCATTAGTGAATCAATTTTATAAGACCATGGGAAAAAATCCTTTAGAGGATCATAGGTCTTGTCAAATTCAGGACAAAGTCCAAGGATTTGTTATATGCCATCCATTTTTCCTTCATGACTTCTTGAACCTCTAGGTCAAAAATGTTCCTGATAATATCCTCTAGATAGTAGAATTGATGCTTTAGCATTATACAATTGGTCCTCTTTGTAAACATGCCCATGATAAAATATTCATTATCTACACACTTGGCTATGAAAGTGGATAAATGATAGGGTTCAAAGTATTTTCCAAACTGTGTCTACCCTCCTTTTGTTATGATAAATTGATGGGCTCTAGTGAGGGTAGGAAACATATTTCCCTTCATCTTTCTGGTCAAAGCTTCCTCCTGCAGCCCACGTAATTGTCTTATGATTTCTTCTATCCCAATTTTGAGTGGGACTCTGTAGGGTAACACATAAGGAACACCTCTAAAACCATAAACCCTAATCACTATGGAAATAGGGTACAATATCAAATCTCCCTAGTTGTGAGCAATTTTCAACTCAGGGGCATACTCCATAGGCCTTAAAAGCATCATTACTTCATTATGAACTCTTACATTTTTATTGCTTAGTAATGACTTAATTCTGGTTGCAAAAACTTTGTCAAAATATACACAACTTGTATTCTTCCTATCCCAGGACTAATCTGCGCTCCACATCTGAACAGGCAATTCTTCATCATCTTGGAGTCTCTCTAATTCCATTTCTTCTTCAAAGAAGTCTTCATTGTTAAATAAGAACATATGCATCATGAGGGAATATCAACCCATTGGCTTTTGTATATTACCATCTTGGATTCCTGACAAACCATCATGCATCTCCTAAGCAATATAGGATGCATAATAAAAAACTACTGACAAATGGGGAATCAAAATTTGAACTACCATCAACATTATCTGGACTGGCATGGCCATCTCTTCATTTATTCACAAAATATTGCACAGGGAACTGTACATTTTCCTGGCCTTGCCAATGAAAAGATCCACTTTGAAAGGTTTAGGGGTTCCTGGTCCTGTTACAATGAAATCTCATATTTTGTTAGCATACCCCTTCACTACTTCACCTCTATAATAATCCCTTTGGTTATGGTATATTTCTTTGAAATATTCGAGGTCAATATCATCCATACTCTGAGAGGGGTCAGTCAATTTGAAAATCCTTCTGATTTCATCAGCTGATACAGTCAGTATTATATTTCCCCAGGTGTCTCTAAAAACCCTAGCCACCTTATCATAAGTGTTTGTTATTAGAATGAGAAAATCAGTGTCCATGCATACACCAGGTACTATTAGCTTTCCAACATCTAGCTCCCAAATATTACAATCTAGGGTGGGGGCCTTTCTCTGACTATAAGCTTCTCTAAACAGAGTAAGGGCATCTAAAATAGTAATAGAATCTCTTGCCCACCTTCCCGAATCATATAACCCTTCCTCATTTCTGAAGTGGGGATGTTGTGGCATTGCCTTCTTAGCTTGTGTGGCATCCCCTGAGGACAATGGTAACTACTATAATAAATCTTCCCTAATGTTCTATTTCTGGTAATCAACCTGTCCTAAAATTTCAACTCTAGGGGCCATTCTAAGGGTTTTCTATCAATACTAGAAACATATTCTAAAACAAGAGCTCTAAAAC
The DNA here is from genome assembly GCA_018584345.1 of Thuja plicata. Classification (NCBI taxonomy): domain Eukaryota; kingdom Viridiplantae; phylum Streptophyta; class Pinopsida; order Cupressales; family Cupressaceae; genus Thuja; species Thuja plicata. The sequence continues at coordinate 367,028 of MU218440.1, read as the reverse complement.
CTTCTCTGAATTGCAAACTCTATCTCAATTTGAATGGTAGTGAATTAGTGAGCTTACCTGTTCTGCACAGAAGTCACATGAAGCTGGTTTTCTTTGCAATTCCGTCTTTGCTCAATGGTTTTGGTGAATGATTTAGACATCAGTCAGCTTAATCAATTTATGACCTTAATCAAATTAGTCTTTCAAATTGAATTCAACTAGATTTATCACACAATCTATAATTAATTCACCAGCTTCAATTTCACAACTTAACGACTCTCTGCAACTTGTTTTATCAACTTTGAATTCAAACTGCTGATTCTGGGCATCATTCTTTGCATCTGACAGCTATCTTACTTTCCCGAAAACAATTATCGACTAAGGACACATGTCACCACCGCTTATTTGATTATTCTTTAGATGTCGAGCATCTTGGATATAAGCAATTAAGTGAGCCGTTAGATAGGGAACAACTTAGCTAAACTTTAAACCTCTGCCATCTTTGAATACCTGAACCCACCAACTGCCAGATGTCATCACTGCTTATTTTCTTATTCATTAGATGTCGAGCATCTTAGACATAAGAAAATAAGCTAACCATCAGATCTTTCCAGGTTTTAACACCTTTCATACTCGTCTGCAATTGGACCCACATACTTCCCTGGACAGGTGTCATCACTGCTTATTTGCTTATATGTTAGATGTCGTGCACTTTTCCTTTAAGCGAATAAGTGGTCTATTTGATCTTTTCAAACTTGTGCACTATTTAACAGAATTCCTTTTCAATAGTTCGGCCCCACCAAGGACACATGTCGCCTCTACTTATTCGCTTATATGTTAGATGTCGAGCATCTTAGATATAAGTGAATAAGCACATCGTCTGATCTTTTCTGAGTTGCATGATACATAAGGGGATGACATAAAAGGTACCTACATAGCGGGACTTATGAAATATTAAAGCGGTTAGGATGTTACAATCTTTTGGTAAAAGGCAACCCATTCAACACAGACACGTGACTTAATATGACTTAAGTGACCGAAAAAGTAACACGAAAATAGAACTGGCCGAGGCACTTAGGGTTTTTAGTCACTTTTGACCATTTTTAATTAGGTTGAGGGTTTGAGCACACTTTGTAGAGGCATAAAAACAATTTGAATACCAATTTAAAAGCCCTTGACACTATTAATGACAGGAGAACCTATCAAAATCACAAGGTACAATTTGGACAAGAAATAGCACCAAGAGTGGCTCTCTCTGAGGATGTTTAAGCGCTAGATTATAACAAGAACCATAGATCTCTCAGGAAGTAGACCAAAAAATAGACCAACCTAAAACCCGAAAGAAACACACAATGGAAGGGAAACACCTGTACATATATTACAGACTACTGTGCATGGAAAGTAGAAGTTAATTAAAGAATTTTTTTAGGAATTGTCCATGCACTGGCAATTCCTGTTCTTCATCATCCAGATTCTTGAGGAAATAAGAATCTTTTCCAAAGATCCTAGATATAAAAAAAGGCCCAATCCATAGTGATTCAAATTTCTTGTGCTTGCCTTTCTCTTTAGCCCTAATATTCCACTGCAATACAAAATCACCAGGCAGAAAATTTCTCACATCTGCTCTTCTGTCAAAAAGGTATTTCATTTTTTGCTGTAGTTTGATATTTTCTCTCTGTCTTTCTCTCCTTATCTCATCCAATTCCACCAACTGAACCATCCTTTCTTCCATGGGTTCAGAGATTTCTATTCCTTCATCTTGGATAAACTTGTAAATTGGGACCAAATTTTTAACATACATTCTTGATTGAACACCATAAACCAATTCAAAAGGAGACTTTCCAGTGGCCTTCTTGATAGTATTCCTATCAGCCCATAGGGAAAGTTTCAATTTAATATGCCAGGCTCTCTTATTTCCCTCCAAGGTCTTTTTCAAAATTTGTAAAATGCTTTTATTGCTGGATTCTGCTTGACCATTAGCTTGAGGGTTGTATGGGGATGAATAGGACATAACAATTCCCATATCAGAGCAAAATTTAGTGAATTCTTCTGACCTAAAGCACATGGCATTGTCCATTATCAGTTTAAGGGGAACACCAAATCTGGTAATTATATTATCCATCAAAAAGTCAATAAACACAACACTTGTTGCCTTTTTGGTTGGGATTGCTTCTACCCACTTTGTGAAATAATTAGTTGCTAGCAAAACCCAGCCATGGCCTCCACTTGACTTTTCATTAAATTCCCCTATAAAATCCATTCCCCACATAGCAAAGGGAGCCTCTGCTACCACTGAGTTTAATAACAATTCCATTGAATATTTCATCTTGCTTGAAAATCTTTGGCATGGCTCACATTTCCTGACAAAAGTGTGAGCATCTTGGAAAATACAAGGCCAATAATATCCAGCCCTCAAGATTTTGTGGGCTGTTGTTCTAGTAGAATAATGCCCTCCACACATTCCAGCATGCATCTCTCTTAATACCTTTTCTGATTGACCTTTGTCAAGGCATAGTAACAAGATCCCATCTCTATTTTTCCAGAACAAATCACCTTGCAACAAAACATACTTTTGTGATTGCAGCTTCAAACTCCTCCTTTGGTTATCATTCAAATTATCTAGATATTTAGCATTTTTTAGGAAATAAACAATATTGGAATACCAAGGTTGCATCTCAATACTTGTCAAGCAATTTTCTTGTACACCAACATCATTTACTTGGACTGAATCCAAATTTTCTTCTGTCATAAACTTAGCCAACCCTAATCCCCTCACTAACTTAGTGATATGAATTTCTATATCAAACTCTTGAACTTTGTTTATCCATTTACATATTTTTTCTGTCACTTCATTTTGAACAAAGATGTCCTTGACAGCGGCATGAGGGACATAGGATTTTATTTTTGCACACACCAAATAAGGCCTGAAAGCCTTGACTACCTTCACCAGAGCATAAGCTTGTTTCTCCATCATCTGATAATTTAATTTGGCTGATTGCAATGATTTACTAAAAAATGCAATGGGGTGATCAAATCCTTCATTATCGTTTTTCAATAAGACTACTGCAATACTGTGAAATGAGGCAAAAGTAAATAGAGAAAAGGGCTTAGTGTAATCTAGTGATACAAGGACTGGTGCTTCTTGAATATCTTGTTTTATCTTTTCAAAGGCTGAGTAAGCTTCTTGACCCCATTCAAACTTCACATTTTTCTTTAGCAATTTGACAATAGGTTTAACTAATTCTGCAAAGTTGGCAATAAATCTCCTGACAAAATTAACCTATCCTAGAAATGATTGTATACCTTTTAAGTTCTTGGGAGAAAGTACCTTTTGGGTGGCTTCAACTCTTTCAAGATCTATCCTCACCCCCTCCTTTGACACTATGTGTCCCAAAAGTTTCCCCTTAGTAACAACAAAGTGACACTTTTTTGGGTTGAGAGATACCCCATATTCTAATGCTTTTATCATGACCTTTTCTAGGTGATTGCAGTGATCCTTTTCTCTTTTGGAGAAGGTTGTTAAATCATCTTGGTAAACCACCATTAGAACATCTATAAGGTCTTTGAAGGCTACATCCATAGCTCTTTGAAAAGTAGCACCAGCATTTTGTAGCCCAAATGGCATACGAGCATACACATAGGTGCCCCAAGGGGTAGTGAATGTTGTTTTAAATTGTTCAGATTCTTTAATCAGCACCTGATTGTATCCTGAAAATCCATCCATCATAGATAATAGATCACATCCAGTGACTTTATGCAGCATAGCCTCCATGTTGGGTAATCCATAATTATCTTTCAATGAGGCTACATTTAAATTTCTGAAATCAACACACAATCTTATCTCCCTATTTTTCTTTCTTACAGGGACTAAGTTAGAAACCCAAGATGGGTGTCTAATAGGCTTGATTATGCCTGCAGCCCTTAGCTTCATCAGTTCTATTTTCATCTTAGTAGCCAGTAATGGATTAATTGGTCTTTGCTTTTGTCTGAATGGTTTAGTGCCTTGTTTTAAAGGGACATCATGTTGAAATAAGTCTTCTCTATAGGCTTTTAAATCATCATAGGACTAGGCAAAAACATGCTTGTACCTTTTCAACAATTTTATCAAATTCTGTCTCACATTGCTGTCCAACTTTTTGCCAATATAAACCAACTGGGGAGATGTTTCAGATCCCAGATTTATTTCCTCCAAATCTTCCATTCTAGCATTGGACTTTTGAGTCATATAGTTGTCATTTATGCTGAACATGCCTTCCAGTTCAACTAACCCCTTGGGAATGTGATTAGTATTCAATCGGATGACTTCCTGATCAAAAATATATTCCTTATTGTCCACATTTGACACTAGAGATTCACAATCAATCTTTTGACCATCATATTGGCCCATACACTGGATAAACTTGAGGATATAATCATCATCCTCAAAAACTTGCCAATTATGAATATTGTTAGGAACTGCTGGCCTACTTTTCGTTTCAACTATAGTTATGCTAGTAAGAGTAGCATAATTATTTTTTAGGGCAACACTTGCCAATAAATTTGCCATTATATTATTTGATCTTTCAACCCATAATATATTGAAAGCATCAAAGAATTCTATCCTATCCAGGACAACATACTTATACAACTTTAATTTGTCATCTTTAGCAGCATAGTGTCCCCTAATCTGAGATATAATTATTTGGGAATCTCCATGGACTTATAAAAATTTAATACCATATTTGATGGCAATATCCATTCCTAAGATTAAAGCCTCATATTTGGCAGTATTGTTTGTGCATTGAAAAGTTAAGATGAACGAATACTTGAAAGTGATACCTAATGGGGATATCAACAACACTCCAGCTCCAGATCCTTCTTTTGAACATCCTCCATCAAAATACATCTGCCAGAGCCCATTTTGTTGCAACAATAATTCATCCACAATTGGGTCAGTATTCTTTAACTGTGGCTTAACTTCTTCAACCATAAAATTTTCCATATCAACATTCACACAACAATTTAATTGATTAGGTAAGACCACCTCAACCATGACAAATGACCATGGTTCTCTGTACAATTTGACCTCATTCCCATTCATAGGGATAGTTGCATAGAAAAAATCCAACTGCATCTTTCCTCCTACTGTTGTTGCCCATTGCCTTGATAAAAGCATACCATAATAGGGTTTAGTATCCACTACTACTATGTCCATTCTATAAGTTGCTTTAGGGAAAGCAACAATTTTCACTTCAACATCCTTTAATGTTCCTACCACAGGAACCTCTCTGTTATCCATGGCATAGTAGCTTCCAGCAAAAGTAGTAACTCAGAGTCCTAATTCTTTCATCACATGATAGGACATCACATTTGCCACTGCTCTAGAATTGATCATGCAATTTTTTACTAGAAAATTATTTACCATTAAGGTAACATAGAATGGATCAACAGACAATGGTTCTTAGGTTATTATATTTCCAATGCAAATGTTAAAAAATTCCTTGCTCTTTCCTTTTCCTTTCACTAATGGATAATCCTCTTTAGCATTATTTATTGTCAAAGGTATATCCTCATGATTAAGGACAGATACATCATCTATTCCTTTTAATAATGCTAGAGCAACTTCCTTATGCTCTTTTATTTTCAGCATTTCCATAAGTGGGACTGAGACTTTCATTTGTGTCAAAGCATGTTTAATGTCAAAATGAGGCAATTCAGGGGGTATATCATTTACTTTCTTCATTTTATTGAGTTTCTCATTTGGTACTAATTTTTCCTTTGATACCCGCTCCCCAATATGATTATGAGAAGATCCTACTTGTTTGCAACATTCCTCTTTGTCATTTTTCTTAGAATTAAGATCCTCATTTACTTGGGGTGAGTCTTTTCTAACATAAACAGGGGCAAACTTGCCTTGAACTGGTTGTACTATCCTATTTCTTAAGTTGTAGGCATTTCTAGCTTGATTAATTGCTGCAACAGTTAAAGATCTTTTCTCTTCATTAGTAGGAGTCCTAAAATGAGATTGTGAACTATTATCATCCACAACATTTATAGTTGCTTGTGAAACATATTCATCCTGATCATTTTGATGTGTTGAACTTTGTAACTGATTTGTGAAACAATGATTATCCTCTGAATATGAATCATCAGAAGATGAGGCAATATCAGGGAGCCATGGATAAGGTTTCTTTATTGTGAACATATTGATAGCAGGGCCTTCCTGCTCTCCTTCTTCTATTTGATCAAACAAAGCCTGAGCTACTACACACTGATAGGGAGAGTGTGGCATATTAAAAGCATCACACCAGGGATTATTTTCAACACTGTTGGCATTGTTTCTTTTCAGGGGATCTGGAGTTTCTTTTACTTTTGGGTTGCCTTTCCCCTTAGGGATAGGTTTTCCATTATTCCAATTGGTCTTGTATGGATAATCTCTCAGGTTGGGCTGTCTATCAAATATTTGGTTAGTATACTTATTATCTCGGTACCCTCCTCTGTCATTCTTATCCATCTTGGTAGGAAGGTCTTTTACTGCACTCACCAATTTATCCACTGTATCACCTTCTTTGACATTTTTGCTGGCTAATCCCTTTTCTTTCCAAAGTTTATTGTCTTCTCTCTTCCCCAATTTCCCTGATGCTCTCCTATTACTT
>MU218440.1:346798-357504 GCA_018584345.1 Thuja plicata | reverse complement strand
ATACATTGGGGATTCCCTTTCAGGATCCTCATGTCTACTCTTTTGAGCATCAGCTCGGCCTTCCAGTGACACCTCATCTTTTGAGGTCACCTCTTCAGTGCCCACTTCCTTTCACTCCTTTGCATTGTAGTCATGGTGGTTTGTTCATTGATCCAGGGGTTCTTTCATTCTCGGGAGGCTTTGGAGCCTCGACCCTCTCTCTCGGGGGGGTTGGCAGCATGCATTGTACTACTAGCTTTGAGAGAGTCTCTTGAAGTCATTCCTTTTGTCTTTGCTTGCTCTTATATCTCTTTTTGGAGAGGAGTTTTTCCCACTGGGTTTTCTCCTTTGTCTCCAGTTTACAGAGATTTCCTTGTACTAGGTACCTGATCAGGCCTTATTGCCGGGACCCATTTCTTGCTTTCATAGTTTTTTGCTAGGTCAGCTTTCTCCCTGCGTTCAGCTTAAGGGGGGTGTTAGAGTATTATTACTTTATACTTATTAATTAAATCATATCGATTTAATTATATAAGTTTATATTACTCTAGTTACTTAAGCTTCACTTAGGTACATTATTAATTAATAATGTGCAACCTAGTTCTTTCCTTTAGGGTTTCTTTCTCACCTTTATAAGGTTGAGTCTTGTATTTTTTCGTTAATCTCTTATGCATTTTTCATAGTTTGAGAGCACTTTCCTTCTGTCTCCATTTTTTCTTCTCTTGTAACAGGTTATTGGCTAACAGGTTCTTCTTGGGTTGTGTAGAATTGAGTTTGATCAATTCTTTCAATTTTTCCATCAGCAACATTTATGTAAGTGGTAAGGCATACTTCCTCATCTAGCCTCAAAACTTGGAACAATTTGTTCATGGCCTTTTGGAATCTACTATTAAAATCAGCCATATTTTCATTTGGAAACTTCTTGATGTTATTAAACTCATTTAACATATACCCAGAATTAACATGCTCTCTGTACTATTCCCTAAAGGATTTTACAAATTCATCCCAAGAGGCAATACTGTCATTAGGTAAGTTTCTGAACCAATCCCTAGCATGTTCAATTAAAGATTGAACAAAGATTTTCATGATGACATCCTCATCTTCAATTTCAAAGTTAGTCATCTTATCACCAAAAGCTTTTAAATACTCTTCACAAGTAACAACATTATTTCCTATGAACTTAGGGATTCTATCTCTTACCTCATTTGGGATCACATTAGGGTCACTAGGGATGCCTTCAAAGAAAAGAGCTCTGTATCTATTCATGTGGACAGACCTCCTTTGAAAATTTCCCATCTCGTTATCACCACTTGGTCTAGCAATTCCTCCTTCATGCTGAACTGGTGGAGGAACATTCTATTTGGGCTTGGCAGTTTGAAAACTTGAGTGAGGACCAGAGCTTTGATCATTTTGGTTGTTTCCACATTTTTGGACCTTAGAAGCTCCACCTTGATTATTCGCATTTAAATCAGTAGATGAATTCAATTGTTGTACTCTTTGATTTACATGCGTAGAACTACTTGTAGTTGTATTATTGGTAGCATGAAGTAAGGCTATCTTCATCTTCATATCAACTGTGGCAGCCTCCAATTCCAACTTTTATAGTTTCTTTTCCAAGTCATCCTTAGCCTTCCTGGCTTGTTCAATATCCAAATCAATTTGAGGTATTCCTTTAGGGTTAGAAACTTTTTGCACAGGCTCATTTATCTGATACCAACAACCTTTTGTTTACCTTTTTCAGGGGCATCTTTAGTTGTTGCTTTGAGTTTCACATTTAGTTCATTCTCATATGGGAACAACTGCCTAATTACAGGTCCTTCCTTCTCAAACTCATCCTTGTCAGGGTTTGAGATTTTATTCAGGGTTTTGTTTCTCTCTCCATTGAGGGTACCAAATAGTTCTTGATCCAGACCTTTGTCTTCTTGATTCAGATTTTTGTCTTAAGGTCATTTCTTCTAGTTTTAGCTAAGAGTTCTTCTCTTTCCAATAATAGATCATATATCCTTTGCTCATGTTTCCCTTTTGCTTCAGCTATTTCCATTTCTTGTTCTTTCTTTCTCCTTTTCAAAGCCACAAAATCATCTTACAATTTATCAGAATCATATGATGTTGTTTCAGCAATAGAATTCTCTTCTGGTGGAGAAATATTTTCTTTTGTAAGAAAGAACCCTATGTCAGTACTTTCTCCATCCCTAAGGGGATCAAAATTGGTATTATCCCTATAAACATCAGTTGGTCCCACAGGTTCTACATATTTAGATGAAGAAGACTTCCTTTCTAAAATGGGAATATCCATTTTTCTTTCAGAGGCATGTTGGGAATCATGTTTAGATGCCCCCCTTTTGGACCATTGTTTCCTTTGAGGCGTATGGAGTTCTTCTCCAAGATCCTTTTTAGGATTTATTCTGGAATATGATATGGTATTTCTTTGTTGGCTCATCTCTCAGAATGAACAAATAATTTTACTATGCAATACTGGACTATATAGAAGTTAGAGTTGCCACCCCTTTTTAGAGGATTAGTATATAAGAAAATCATGTACCTTGTCCTATCTCAGATTTGATCTTAAGTAAATATTGAAATTTTTAGATATATCAAGCTTAATAATTCCTCACCAATTTATTCCAACTGAGACAGGATCTGTATCATCTTCAGAATCAGGACCTTCAAACAATGCACTATAACCGATAAGCAGGATAGACTCACTCTTATGATTATCAAGAAGAACAAACTGATTCTCAATATTGTAAGAACAAGTGATTTCATGATCATGACTCTGAGATCATTACAAGAGTCCCTAGCAAACTTAACTAAAATTTGATTTATCTTAAACACACCAGAGATTTACTGATTTCTTCAACAAGATTTTTGCATCTTAATCCCCAATAGAGTCGCCAATTTGTTAGCTCTTTTTCTTGTATGAATCAATTAAAACAATGATAAATGCCTGACCCTCTATTCCCAATGCACATTCATACATGAATAAGGCTAATTAACAAGGATGAAAATCCTTCTACACTTTGGGCTCCACATACCACGGCGGGTGTACCTGATTACAGACTCATTGAATGATAGAGAATCTCATAATGGACTAAGGATTTATAATCCTTCTTCTTTTTGTGCTAGTTTGGCCTAGGAAGGATAACCTATCAATTCACTCTTCAAGGAATCACTAATATGATATATATCCTCTGAATACAATCAACTACACATATATGCTCTTAATATCATAAAATAAGGGTTTTAATATTTGAGTTGATGATAATAACCACTTGTCAGCATATTGACCAATGCCTAATCATGGGTGATAGATTCATAACAGAGCATATACATATTAAGATAATTAATAGAAACACAAATGAATCCTAGATAGAGTGCCTTACAAACTATCCTCTCACTCTTACATCAATGTATCAAATCCTTGCATAAATCCTAATCCTCTGCAATCATCTGTAAGATTTAAACTCTCCTTGAAAGTAACTCACAAACAAGAACACGACTATCTTATAACCAGTATACTCAAGATGCCTTACAAATTGAACATACAAGAATTAATTGTAAATGCAAGAAGACATCATTGACATGAAAATGGAGATTCCGTTGTATTTTATTAATATGAACTCAATAACAGTACATTTTAAGACTCAAAACCAATATTTAGACCAATGTAGTAATCTGCCTTGTAGTCTTATTTTACCATCCTCCTTAAAAAATTACAACTTGACATTTATAGGTAGCCACAGTCATCTTGGAATCCTTTTGGAAAATAAGGATGCAACAAGCTACAGATGACTGGGCTAAAGGACAAAATACAGTTTCAAGAAGAGACAAAATTTCTGGTTGATGAGATAACAAAAAATTGCTATGAGCCATGTGATGATTTGTCGTGTGATCGCCTGAATGCTTGAAGTTGCTCCAAATTAATCAGGTCTTTTCCATCTAGATTTTGTTCTCTTGTTGGTGTAAAGGCCCCAATATCTAATTTAAACATTAGATTAAACTCCTTGGTGCTAGCTATCCCCTTTACATTTGTCATCTCATGTTATTGGGGTGACTATTCCATACTTGCTAACCCATGTAGTGAACACTTCATCACTTGGCCAACTGAAGCTGAGAACTTCATCTTTTCAGCTTCTGAACTCTTCCCAGTCACTGCTAGTCTTCTCAACTTTTGCCTCCCATGACTCAAAAAATGCCTTGGCTTTATTCAAAATATCTATAGTCAGCACAAACCATCCAGTATTTGCCAATGCAACAATGCTTTTTGTCCTGCTATTCAGTGTTTAATTTAATTGTCTCAGCCATAGGGCTTCACTCTTTATGTTCCCAGCTTCTTTGAACATTTTGGGATACATATCATATCTATCACTAGAAAATTCTTCTCTCAAGACTATGACTCTTTTTATGACCATGCTCTTCTTGATGTCTAAATTAATCATCAATTTTAGACACTTATCGGTGCTCGTTAGGGTGATATCAATATTATTGTGTTGTTTTGAAAGGGAGTAAAATGACTTAACATGAGCTGCCTTCCCTTTCCATTTACTCATTATCAAGTCCCATTGTCCCTTTTCATTTTCATATCTATTGGTGATACTTAAAACCTTTTTTCCCAACAGGTAGAGGTTAGGGAGGTTGATCTCACTGGCACACATTTTGAGATTTGAAAATATCTTATTTGTGTGCTTTTTATTCACCAATTCTTTAGCTTCTTTGTAGGCTTGGGAATCTTCTAAGTCCCTCTTACCCTCTTCTTCTAATCTTGTCCTTTCATTGATTAGCCTATTCTTCTCAGCTTCCAATTTTTCTCTCTTGGCATTAATAGCTTCCTAAGTAGTAGGACTTAGAGGTGTAGGGGATGGGGGATATGTTATAAATGTACTTGAGGAGGAAGGCTGATATGGGTCCTGAGAAATTAGCCTTTGGGGCACCATTTGGGTCTTTTGCTTACCTTCCAACTCTACTATTTTGTTATCCTTCATCAAGGATTTGACCTTCTCTTCATTATAAGCCTTGAGTACAAGCTCATATTTCTCATTTAGACTAATATAGGCCTCCTTTTCTTTCTCTGATACTTTCATGCTTAAATTGGCTACTTATACAACAAGGTTAGCCACTTCAGTTCCTGAGGTATCTGCAACCCTTTTCACAATTAGGCTTCTGATGTCTTCAGTCTCATCATTTTCTTTAATTATTCTCTTGTCCCTTTTCTTTAGTGACTACATTTCCAATGCTGCATGATATTCACTAAACTAGGCACCAATTGATGTCCCAGCAGGGCTTATGGGTTTAGCTTGTTTCCTTATTGCATCAAAAACCACTGCATCGGCTAAATCCCACTGTGGCAATATGAAAAACCCTTGCCTTTTGATCATTTGTCTACCCTCTTCAGGAGTAATATTGTCAAATTTTAATATCAATTCTTGTTTGACTACTTTCTCTATGTCCTCCTTGGCAGCATTGGGTTGAGCTTCTATCATTTTCTGGCACTTGTCATTGTATTCACCAATATGGCATCTCCTTAGAAACTGAATAAAAGCCCTAGTTTTGATGAGATTGTCATCAGACAAGAATTCATCACTAGCTTGTTTAGTCATAGGATCTAATTCATTGTCAGCAAATTCTACCACTGTGAGGTCAGATGATGTATGTTTAGGCTCTTTTGGCATCCCTTCTTGCAATTCTTGAGTAGTAATGACTACTTCACCAGCATTTCTCATCTTGAGCAATTGCTCAGCAATGGTTTGGTCATCATATTGCATAGAAGATTGAGAAGGAGAATATAATTCACCTCCTTGTTATTTTGTCTCCACCCTTTGCCTCTTCGGAGAGGGTACTTCTTGAACATCAATATCCATTGGCCTCTTTCGCTTATGCTAAATGGGCTGATCAACTCTGGGAGCAATAGTGGTATATCCTCTTCTTTTGTATACTAGATAGTTCCTAGGTGGAACTATTCTTCTCTATGGAAATTTATTCTTAATATCAAGAGCCTTTTCTGGGTCACTCTCAACTGCTCTCTTCCTTTTCTCATTTAGGGTTTTCATTATTCTCTCAAAAAGATTCATTAGTGAATCAATTTTATAAGACCATGGGAAAAAATCCTTTAGAGGATCATAGGTCTTGTCAAAATTCAAGACAAAGTCCAAGGATTTCTTATATGCCATCCATTTTTCCTTCCTGACTTCTTGAACCTCTAGGTCAAAAATGTTCATGATAATATCCTTTGGATAGTAGAATTCATGCTTTAGCATTATACAATTGGTCCTCTTTCTAAACATGCCCATGATAAAATCTTCATTATCTGCACACCTGGCTATGGAAGTGGATAAATGATAGGGTTTAAAGTATTTTCCAAACTGTGTCCACCCTCCTTTTGTTATGATAAAGTGATGGGCTCTAGTGAGGGTAGCAAAGATATTTCCCTTCATCTTTCCAGTCAAAGCTTCCTCCTGCAACTCACCTAATTGTCTTATGATTTTTTCTATCCCAATTTTGAGTGGTACTCTATAGGGTAACACATAAGGAACACCTTTAAAACCATAAACCCTAATCACTATGGAAAAAGGGTACAATATCAAATCTCCCCAATTGTGTGAAATTTTCAACTCAGGGGCATACTCCATAGGCCTTAAAAGCATCATTACTTCATTATGAACTCTTGCATTTTGGTTTCTTAGTAATGACTTTAGTCTGGTTGCAAAAACTTTGTCAAAATATACATAACTTGCATTCTTCCTGTCCCATAACAAATCTACACTCCACATCTAAATAGGCAATTCTTCATCATATTGGAGTCTCTCTAATTCCATTTCTTCTTCAAAGAAGTCTACATTGTTAAATAAGAACACATGCATCATGAGGGAATACCAACCTATTGGCTTTTGTATATTACCATCGTGGATTCCTGACAAACCATCATGCATCTCCTGAGCAATATAGGATGCATAATCAAACACTACCGACAAATGGGGATGCAAAATTTGAACTACCATCAACATTATCTGGACTGGCATGGCCATCTCTTCATTTATCCCCAAAATATTGCACAGGGAACTGTACATTTTCCTGGCCTTGCCAGTGAAAAGATCCACTTTGAAAGGTTCGGGGGTTCCTGGTCCTATTACAACCAAATCTCCTATTTTCTTAGCATACCCCTTCACTACTTCACCTCTATAATAATCCCTTTGGTTATTGTATATTTCTTTGAAATATTCAAGGTCAATATCATCGATACTCTGAGAGGGGTCAGTCAATTTGAAAATCCTTCTAATTTCATCAGAGGATATAGTCAGTATTATATTTCCCTGAGTGTCTCTAACAACCCTAGCCACCTTATCATAAGTGTTTGCTATTAGAATGAGAAAATCAGTGTCCATGAATACACTAGGTTCTATTAACTTTCCAACATCTAGTTCCCAAATATTACAGTCTAGGGTGGGGAGATTTCTCTAAGTATAAGCTGCTCTAAATAGAGTAAGGGAATCTAAACTAGTAATAGCATCTCTTTCCCAGCTTCCTGTATCATATAACCCTTCCCCAATTCTAAAGCTGGGATGTTGTGGCACTACCTTCTTAGCATGTGTGGCATCCCCTGAGGATAATGTTAACTGTTGCAATAAATCTTCCCTAACGTTCCACTTCTGGTAATTGACCTGTCCTAAAATTTCAACTCTAGGGGCCATTCTAAGGGTTTTCGATCAATACTAGAACCAAATTCTGAAACAAGAGCTCTAAAACCTTCTCTAAACTGCAAACTCTATCTCAATTTGAATGGTAGTGAATCAGTGAGCTTACCTGTTCTGCACAGAAGTCGTGTGAAGCTGGTTTTCTTCGCAATTCCATCTTTGCTCAAATGGTTTTGGTGAATGATTTAGACTGCAGTCGGTTTAATCAATTTATGACCTTAGTCAAATCAGTCTTTTGAATTGAATTCGACTAGAGTTATCACACGATCTGCAATTAATTCAGCAGCTTCAATTTCGTAGCTTAATGGCTCTCTGCAACTTGTTTTATCAACTTTGAATTCGAACCACTGATTTTGGGCATCATTCTTTGCATCTGATGGCTATCTTACTTTCCCAAAAACAAATGTTGACTGAGGACATGTGTCACCACCGCTTATTCTCTCATTCGTTATATTTTGGTCATCTTGGATATAAGAGATTAAGTGAGCCGTTAGATAGGAAACAACTTAGCTGAACTTTAAACCGCTGCCAGCTTTGAATGCCTGGGCCCACCAACTACCAGATGTCATCACTACTTATTCTCTTATTCATTAGATGTCAAGCATCTTGGACATAAGTGAATAAGCTGACCATCAAATCTTTTTGGGTTTTAACACCTTTCATACTCATCTGCAATTGGACCCACATACTTCCTTGGACAAGTGTCATCACTGCTTATTTGATTATATGTTAGATGTCGTGCACTTTTCCTTTAAGAGAATAAGTGGTCTGTTCAATCTTTTCAAACTTGTGCACTATTTAACAGAACGCCTTTTCAACAGTTCGGCCCCACCAAGGACACATGTCACCTCCGCTTGTTCGCTTATATGTTAGATGTCGAGCATCTTAGATATAAGCAAATAAGCATGCCGTCCAATCTTTTTTGAGTTGCATGATACATAAGAGGATGACGTAAAAGGGACCTACATAGCGGGACTTAGGAAATATTAAAGCAATTAGGATGTTACAATCTTTTGGTAAAAGGCAACCCATTCAACACAGACACATGACTTAATATGACTTAAGTGACTGAAAAAGTAACATGAAAATAGAACCAGCTGAGGCACTTAGGGTTTTTAGTCACTTTTGACCATTTTCAATTAGGTTGAGGGTTTGAGCACACTTTGCAGAGGCATAAAAACAATTTGAATACCAATTTCAAAGCCCTTGACACTATTAATGACAGGAGACCCTATGAAAATTACAAGGTACAATTTAGACAAGAAATAGCACCAACACAACCCATGCTTCCTCAAGCACCTAGGTTACCTTCTTCTTTTAAAGAATATGACTTAGTGGAACAATTACACACTACCCCTGCTAAGATATCTTTATGGGAATTACTTCAAACTTCCCCTACATATCATGAGGCGTTGCAAAAATCCTTATCTACTCTCCCTGCCATTCCTCCTAATCAAGAGAACATTAATTCATTTCTGGAGTGCATGCATACTATGCCTTCTTTACCTCCTATTGTATTTTCTAACAAAGATTTACCTACTGTTGAGGTGCAGAATCAATATGATGCTCTTATGGTTGCTGTCTCTATTAATTAGAGTATCATTCACAGAACATTGATTGATAATGGATCTGGGCTTAATGTTTGTAGCATGGATATGCTTAAGGTAATTAAATCCGATCTTACAACTATTCAACCAGGAAATATTCCTATTCATGGATTTGATAATATTGCAAAGAAAAATTTGGATATTATTATGCTTCCCATTAAAGTTGGTCATGTGCTTCGTTACACTCCTATCCATGTTATGCCGGGACCACTCAATTATAACCTTCTATTAGGAAGACCTTGGTTACATACTATGCATGCAGTTCCTTCTACTCTTCATTGCAAGGTTAGGTTCATATACAACAATATAATTTACACATTACATGCAGATGATGAACCAAATCCCTATTTAAACACAAAATATGCTAAGGTTCCTGAGCCTATACAACCAATTAAAAAACTTGAACAACCACCTGAGATTAAACAAGATGAGATCCCATCTTCCTCCTTGATGGAAGATGTTTGGGGAACATTGGATTTTAATCCTACTTTCATAGGAGAATATAAAGTATTGGATTTAGAATTGATGAAAGAACAAACTGAGTTTGAAAAACAAGTTTTTATTCCCTCTCTGCTTTCTGAGGTGTTAAAAAGTAACTTTGTTGCTGCTTCTCATGATGAAACAATTGAGACAATAAAACCAGATTGTTATGACATTGTGACATATGCCACTCCTTTAACTCAATTCAATATGGCTGACAGGTACAGTTCTGGTTACCATTTACTCAAGAAAGCCAGATTCAAGGGAAAATGTTGTGGTAAGTACGAACAAGGTATACAAGTACCCCTGGATAATGAAGGTGGTGATTATACTTATGGGTTAGGATTTAATCCTTATAGGAAACCATTGATCTTTCCTCTTAATGTTAATCATATTTGTGGTGGACATTTGAAATTGGTTAATCCACTTCTCCTTGACATAGATCAAAAGCCAAATTTGGACATCTTTCCTGAGGATGAAGCTCTTGCTGACTTTTTAGGAGCTTATCAACATCTACCTACATTTCATCATAAAAGGAGAAGGTTATATTGTCTAAATAATGAAGCTTATTTTGGAGAACACGATGAATCAGATATTTCCCCTTTGCCAACAGATTCTCCCATATAAAGTAATTTATTGATAAATAAGACCATTGAGGTTCAAGTAGATGAGAATGATGTGGAAAGAACAATTAAAATTGGGAAGTGTTTGAATCAAGATGAACATGTTCAATTGGTTTCTCTCTTACTTGAATACAAGGATATCTTTGCTTGGACATATTCAGATATGCTAGGTATAGATCCCAAAATTGTCACTCACAATATTTTCCTTAAGCCCAATGCTAAACCTGTGAAACAAAAGATTCGTAAGATGAATCCTAGCATCGCTTTACTGGTAAAAGCTGAAATTGAAAAATTACTAGGTGCAGGATTCATCCACTCTATTGATTATTCTG
>MU218440.1:317786-338729 GCA_018584345.1 Thuja plicata | reverse complement strand
GCTTTCTTTGTCATATTCAAATCTATGCATTGATTTCTCATTTCCATGTTATGTTAGGATTGTTAATCTAGAAGATTAGATCTTGATATTGCATGTTTACAAGCTCTCTTCAAGAGATCAATACACATATTACATTCTATATTCGGCTATTCGTGGAGGTGGAGATCACCAAAATGGGGGTTTGACTAAGGCAAAAACCTATATAGCCACCCAAAAATCCCTCTTTTTAGATATTTGCAGGTGTTGTTTTCAGGAGTTACAGGTGCAGAATAGAAAATTAGAGACCAGATCTAGATACCCTTTTTGGCTTTCTTTCAGATGATGCAAACAAAGTCACTTTTAGATCTGTGTAGGTTAGGGTCGACATTATTGTGTCAGGGTTGACATTTATGGGTCAAGGTTGACCTTTTTCATAAGATGACATCAGAATAGAAAATGATTTCTGGGTTTTGTTCGTCTCTGTCTTTTGGTTCAGTATCAACTCTCAGATTTTATAGAAACTCAATACATGTATGTGTTAATTTTGGCCTTGTTAATCAACCACACACTTCAACATATTCCTTCTTCACCAAGTACATACAAGACTAAATATGAGATTATTCATCTTATCTTCCTGCGTGATTCAACCCGTTGCCTTCTATCTAGATGGGGTTTTTGAAATTGCTCTCAGAACGAGAGTCTCACAACCATGGACTAATCTAAGAATGAAGGATTTATCATGAGGAATGCAATACAATGCAAGATTATGCTAAGAAATGAAAGATGTGAGATAATCTAAACATGATTACTAAATGCCATTATTCTAGAAATTAAAGTTATGCTATTGCAAAAATGAAGTTATTCTATATGAAGCATGAAAATAATTCAGTATTCTAACAATGCATATTTTTTCTAAGAATTCAGGAGTAATCAGGGTTTTGAATGAAGAATAAGGGTTCTTTTATAGACTCTAAGAGGATCAAAATAGAAACTTTCCTTCTTGAAATAAAACAAATAGAAAATCCAGTTAAAAACAGAAAGCTTTATTGAAAAGAATTCAATAAATTGTTTTCTTCCTGCTTTAACTGTTTTCTTTCTTTGATTTAATATTGTTTTATTTGAATTTAATTGTTTTATTTCTCTTTAAAAAACAATTAATTCAAAGTTTCCATTTCTAAATAGAGATAAGATTTTTGATATAATATATAATTAATTAAATAAATATGACCTCATAATTTCTTTTTCTCAATTATCTGAATAATTAAATTCAATTATTGAAATGAGGATATTTATTTAATAATTAAATATTATTTAATTCCTTTTCACGTGTCTCAGCTAAAGAGGGTGAATTTAATTTAATTAAAGTGCTAGGACTTTATTAATTAAATTGATTCAATCATAGGGTTTGTTTAGCCAATAGATATTTAGGAATTAAATATGATGTATGATTAATACAAATTTAGGATTTTCTGCATTTGACACTCAGGTTGAGTAGAGTCAGTGAAAACTTAGAATTGCCTAGTACAATAGGACTTTGATGATTTAGAATTGCGACAAATGCAACAAAATTGGTTAGGGTTGCAAGATGTCGATTTTGGGGTGTTACAATACAGACCTCAGAAAATGAGTTTTTCCAGATCTGCTATGTTATGAGATAGGTGTCTTGTCCATTTATTTCTTATGTGTTCCTCAAGATATTTTATCATAATAATTAAGTGTAATAAAACATAAATTTGGACTTAGGATCTCGCTTTACTATATTGCATAAATCTTATTTAGGGAATCCTTCTTGTGCCAAATTTTATACATTACAGTAGTTATTATGTATTTGTGGCCTTCAGAATAGAGGGGGGTAATCTTACCAATAAGGTCAAAACCCCAACAAGAGAAAGGCCAAGGGGGCACAATAAGCCAGAGGTCTTGTGCAAGAGCATGGACCAAATTGGCATGCTGTTGACAAGGTAAGCACTTCTTGACGAACTCAGAAGCATCATGTTTCATTGTAGGCCAATAGTATCCTGTCCATAAAATTTGCTTGGGTAGGACCATGCCACTTGTATGGGCACCACAAATTCTAACATGTACCTCTTGTAAAGCCTAGGTGACCTAATTTTTATCTAAACATCTAGAGAGCACATTATGATAGCCTCGACGATAAAGGGTGTTCGCTACAAGGGTGTAGCGGGAAGCTCTACGAATAAAGTTTTGGTGTTGGGTTGTGATGAGATGAGGGGATATGATACCATTTTGTAGATAAGATTGGATATCATGGTACCATAGGGACTAGGGACAAAAAAAAACACATACATGATTCAATTCATCATTCTTGTAAGTGGGAGCATGAAGTTGCTCAACTAAGAATTTGTATTGCGTAGACTCATGAGGAATCTCAAAGAGGGAGCCGATTTTGGCCATTGCATCAGCAACCTCATTATGCAAGTGTGGTACTTGTGTTATATGCAAGTGGAGGAAATGATCTTTCATCTTGTCAACCATTTCTTTATATGGCATCAATTTTTAATTTTTGGTTTGATACTCATCTAGGACTTTTTTGATGATGAGTTGGGAATCACCAAAGACATGTATATTTGTGATGTTCCATTCTATAGCCATGCGGAGTCTTGCGACTAGTGCCTCATATTCTATAATGTTGTTTGTGCAGGGATATCCCAATTTGAATGACATGGGGATATAGTCACCTTGTGGTGTGACAAAAATTATTCCTTCCCCTACACCATGGGTTGTGTAGGATCCATCAAAGTAGAGTTTCCAAGTGGGTTTCTCTTCTATCATGTACAAATGCTCATCTAGAAATTTGGTGATCAGAGGATATGAGTCCACCAATGGTGCTTTTGCTAGTTGATCTACGATGACTTGTCCCTTAATGGATTTTTTGTCTACATATTGAATATCAAACTCACTTAGCAGCATAACCCATTTTTCCATTCGACCTGTGAGAGTAGTTTTAGAGAGCAGGTACTTAAGAGGGTCCACTTTTGAAATGAGCTTGGTTGTATGAGTAAGCATGTAGTGGAAAAAATTACTGCCAGGCATGCTTTTTCCATAGGGTAATAATTAAGTTCATAACCCACTAAGGTCCAACTGGTGTAATAAATAGCTTTTTCTTTGCCTTCATCATCCAACTATGTAAGCAATGCTCCCAGTGCTATTGTAGTAGAAGAAATATACAAGATGAGCAGTCAACCGGGCACAGGTGGTAGCAAGATGGGTGGTTTAGCCAAGTAGTCTTTGATCTTTTCAAAAAATTTCTAACACTGAGGATCCCATTTGAAAGTTTTATCTTTTTGTAGGAGATGAGTGAATGGTGGGCACTTGTCTGCTAACTGAGAGATAAAACAACGCATAGATTGTAACTTTCCTTGTAGGTTACACAATTGCCAAAGTGTCTTTGGTGGAGGCATTTCTATGATAGCTTGTACCTTTTTTGGATCTATTTCAATGCCTCTTCTGGATACAATGAAGCCAAGGATCTTTCCTGACATGACCTCAAAGACACACTTCTTAGGGTTAAGAATTAGGCCATAGTGTCCAATCCTGTCAAAGATGCATTCTAGAACATCTAGGTGATCTTCCCTTTTAACTAATTTAGCCAAGATATCATCTACATAGTGGTGCATAACACCTCCCATTTTTATGTGGTTTATATGTTTTAGGGTTGTGTTAGGTGTTTTTTGTGGGATGCAATAAGATCCACTAGGCTGGATCCAAAGTTGATCATCTCCATGTTTATAAGAGCCAAAAGTGCTCACTAGGTGATATTGTGGTCATTTTGAACTAGAAAGGTAAAAGTTGATGTTTTTGTGTAACTTGGGTTTAGAGTGTCTTCTTGGAACCTAAGTAACCTAACTAAGGTCATGGAAGTCAAAAACATCCATCGAGTTGCCTACAATAGTCAAATAGCAAAAGTTGCTCAAGCAAATTTTGCAACTTTTTGCAAGAAGGTGCAAATGGAGGTTGGAGTGGTTATAACTACCCATGCTCAGTTATTTGAGCATGAATATTTGATTTTTAGAAGTTTAATGGATTTTTGGATTGCATAACATTTTTGTGTACCTTCTGTATGGATGTCAGACTGTGTTTCTTTGTAATATGCATTGTTTCTTGTTTTTTGTACGATTGTGTACGGATTGAATTGGGTGATCAGACCCCATGGTGGTATAGTGGCTTGAATTAGATCTATTATGCATTTATTAGTTTGATTTCAAGTTATCATAGTGTAAAGTTGTAATAAGATTTAAGCCACTGGTCTGTAAGCTCCATTTACAGAGTTGCAGTGGTAAATATGGCTCTAACCTAAGGATCCACTAGTAGAAATGGCTGAAACCATGGGGGATGAAGGGTTAGGGTCTGTACATATCTTTCCTTTTTGTTTTGGAAATAGGATTCCTAGACTTGGAATGAATCCCTATGGCTAACTATTGGGAACAAGTGAGCCTGGACAAGGTAACGATCGGATTGAATAGAGCACCCATGATCTAGGATGGTGAACTTAGTGGCATGTAAAGAAGCCCTAAAGTGTTCCCATGAAGGATCAAATGGTGATGAATGATGACAAGAAGTTTGAAGACCAATTTGGAGACATTTTGTGTTGACTGGTCCAAAGGCCTAAAAGATAGGCTGAAAACTAGGGCCTGGTGATAACTATGGTTGTGGGTGCATTCATAAGCTAGGATTTTAAATTCTAGTAGTGTTGGTGGATAAATTGAATATTTTCAAGGTCTTGTGTGAGGTTTTTTGGAAGATTTGGGAACTTTAGACCCAAAACAGTGAAATTTAACCTACTAGGAAATAGTGCTATTAGGCCTCCTAGTGTATTTGGCAACAATTGTACTTTTGGAATGTCCAGAAGAGTTGGAATTAGTTCCAATGGAATTTTAATGGAAATAAAACATAGAAAAGATTCTATGAGGTGTGTGGGGAAGATCCTAAGTAAGGGTTTGGGATTCTATGGGAAAGATCTAGTGAAGAAACCTAGGAAATTGAACAATTAGTTGGACTAGTTGATCCTAGAGGTATCTTGTGTCTTCCCCAAAGTATCAAAAATAAAAAGGGGAATAATGGTAGGTAGATGGGATATCTTCCATAGAATGAATCCATGGGCATCCAAGGAGGATGTTGAAGGGAAGGTCAAGATCAATAATGTGACATACCATATCTTGGATAGCAAGGCCCACTTTGATGGGAAATGAAATGGTGCCTTCATAAGTGCATTCTAGATTTTCATATGCTTTGATTGTAATGACATAATTTGTTATATTTTCTTCACTGCAACCCAACTCTTTGATAAATTTTAGAGTACACAGATTTAGGGCCAAACCATTATCTATCATGACTCACTTGATGGAAAAATCTTGAACCATGACAGCGATACGAAGTGGAAGATTATGATCAAGTTATTTTGAGGGTATGTATATTGGTTTAAAGGAGACCCCATGAGATGCAGACAAGTGGCCGATAAGTTTTTGGAATTCAGTAAGTTTGATGTCGCTGGGAACACATGATTCTTGTAGGGCTTTATTGAGGATCTCTTGATAGGTGGGTAAGGTGCGGAGGAGATCTAGGATGGAAATTTAGGCAGGAGTATTCCCTAGGTGTTCCAATAGGTTATATTGGGTACCACTAGATGGAATGGTACATGCACCTATAACTATTATTCTACCTCGATGAGTGGTGACTGCGCATTGGTTATCAACATCCTTGACATGAATGACATTGATGGAGGACTGGACTTGGGATATGCATTCGATGAGATTATCGTAGTTGATATATGCATTTCTATAATATTTTTTGTCAACATTTTCTCCTTTCTTACCCTTCCCCTAGTTGGAGGTTTGGGTGGGGTTTCCTGGTCCTTTACCTAAGGTGTGTTTAGGAAATGCATTTTGGTAGATTTTAAGGCCTATATTTGGTGATGGTTGGTTAGGAGAGTCCACTTTGATCTCTTTGCAGTCGATGAGATCCTGGATGTAGTGTTTTAGCTTTATGCATTTGATGGTGGTGTTTCCCTTAACATGATGGTAATCACAATACTCATTGTCTTTATACCAGGAAGGTGTTGTCAATGAAGATTGCACCTTTAGCTTGATTGAAATCTAGCTATCCTGTTGAAACATGGAAACGTTCTCCTTGGTGGAAGAGAGAACAAATCTCTAGATTCTAGTCCAGTTCCTATTTGATTTGGAATATCACCTAACACTGACATTTTGGGTTTTTGGGAAAAGAGAGAAGGATTACTGAAAAGTGAAAAAAGCTAGCTAAGAGGGTGATATACCAAACAAATTCAGATCCATTAGAATTATAAATATGCACTTATAGGACATACTTTACTAAAATTTGCAATAATATTCACTTCACAACACCTAGGATGACATAGAATTTACTATTAGGGTTTGTGCCACTAATGGTAATAATTTAGTCAACAAACAAGAAAATTATGTGAAAGGTTTACTCTCTATAACTTAGAATAGGAATTTGGAACAATTCACAAATATATGCTAACAGACACAATACACTTCAATGCAAAAAATTGGAAGGATTGATAGAAAAAATAAAAAGTAGATGTATGATAAATAGCGCCAGCTTTATTATCTTCAAAATCTGCAAATAGTTACATGAGAAAGTACAAAAATGTCAAGGAATGTATGCACTCACTTGATCATAATCTATCCTAAACATGAACTAATGACTACAAAAAACAAGGAAAAAGGGCAAAGGAAAAATATGCTCATTAATACCTCTAATTCCCAAAATTATGAACCTCTACAAATTAATAAGAAGTTCAAATATATAGCCCCTAAAGCCAATTTTGAAAAATGGAATTCCCCCCCAAAATTCCTAACAATCAACTAGATAACCCTGAATTTTTGGCCTAAATGATTCCCAAAAATGTAGCCTCCAATAATGCCCTCTAAAATAGCTAAATCCCTAAATTTAAGGCATAAGAGATGCCCACAACCTAGCCCTTAATTTAGCTCTCCTAATGTTGATACCTTTGATTAATATCTTTTAATGATTTATATCAATATATCAAAGATATTACAAAACACATCTAAAATATATCCAAAAAACAACTTAAGATGTAACCCCAACCTAAAAAACCCTAACTTGAATGTATAAGTGACAACCCATCAAAACTGACACCTTAGCACTACAGTCAACATGACCTATTTCAAAAAAAATAATCTATTATCATTTACTGGTTGTGCTCTCTAGGTATTTGGAAAGGTTGTCGTGCAATGTAGTGAAGCCTCCGTGCATTGTGGTTAATAGAGCCTTAACTCATTTTTTCAGGAAGATTTCAAAGTTTATCACACTTTGACATAGGCATTTCATCTTGTCATTTCACAGTTTGAGGAAAGAGGTTAGGGTTTTTAGCTATTTGGCACCGCCATGTCTGCAATTTTTTCACTATTTTCTTGGCTTCCTTTGTGTTGCCATGTAATCTAGAGTTCAATATTGGAGATGGCATTGGTTATACTATAGTTTTACATCTTGTGATGCTTGAGTTTTATTGAGAGCTTGAGCTATATGCATGCTTTGAAGTTTCATTTTTAACAACCCAAAAATTTGGGCTCTCTACCACGGGTTATTTTCATGCCATCTGCATTTTAATTGGAGTGTTAAATTCCATAAGGTATGGCTCTTTGCATGCCTCTGTTAAAATAGTCAAACTCGGCCTCCACTGGGTGTTGAAGTGCGTGCTTACTATCTATACATGGGCTAGAGGGTTGTTTAACTCATTGTGATGTATGCTCAAACTCGAGCTTCTGGTTGAAGAGCTTGAGCTCTCCTCTGCTAGCTGGAGTCAACTGTTTGTAAACATGCCATGAATATGGTGCTATCCATGCATTTTTCTTGAACTCGGACTCCACCTTACTTGACTACACCACATCCACATCTCAACTTGTAACTTTTAGATAAGTTACCCTTTGTCTTTTTTTCTTTCTCACTCTGCATTTTCTTTGAACATGTTGTTGTAACTAATTTTGAAGTTTAATATGCATCTGAGTGTTCATTTTCTTCTTTTATTGTGCTGTATTTTTGCATGCTATCACATTCTTTTAGTTTTAATCAGTCTCCATGCATTTTGTTAATGATGTGTCTTTGACTGTGGATTTTGAGTTTGTAAATGTTTGAAGAATTTGCATCTATCTCTAAACATATGCATGCTGTCTGGAGTTTCTTATAGATGAGCTTGGGCTTCTTCTTGGATTCGGCCTCCACTGAAGTTTTAGTTTGAACCGTGGCTTTAAATGATTATACCACCATATTTGAAAGTTTAAAACGTGTAGAAACTGTAGTGTTTTTGAATTTATGTTGAGACTGTTCTATTTGTGTTTGATCTAGAAGCATCTTTGCTATTTGTAGCTTGCATTGAGTTGATATTACTATTTTTATTGTATGCTATCACTTTTGAATAACAGTGAGTTATTATCTATAAAAGAACTCGGCCTTTACTTTATGTTAGAATCATGGATTTTAAATGATTATGCCACCATGTTTTAAAGCCACCAAAAAATGCAGAAATTATTCCATTATTGTTGAACTGGAAACATTTTAATATCTCCACCAGGCACTATATTTTCCTTTTCTCTTAACAGTATTAAGTAATAACACTGTTATGTTGCATCTATCTATGAATAAGTGTTGTATTTTGAACATGTATAATAACACTATTTGATTTTTTAATTATGATAAACACTACTTTAAACAACTCTATACTCGATGCCTTGGGAGCTACTTATATCACCGTTTCTTGATTTATTTTGTCCTTTAAGAACAAACTATTTTGTTCAATTCCTGTATTTGCATGCATATCTCTATAAAAATATATCACTATTTGATCATGCATTTTCTTTTCCATTTGATTGCAAACATATACATTACTATTTTATTGATGCATAATTGCAATCATCTTCTCAGTAGAAATACATTTAACATTAATTTGTATAGCTATGCATAATAGTTTTACCTCATTTTTAATTCATCTCTTTTTCATTTGCAACTTCATTCTTTGCTCTTGATCATTTGGAACATCCACTTTTTGGGCATCTTTTTATTTTACTTGCACATATGAGCAACATCACCATATTCGGCATTTTGTCTCACTTGCTTGCATAGTTTGAACACTTTCACATGTTCATGAGGTTTGAGCATGGGCTCGTGACACTCACAAACAACATTATGTCTATTTTTTGTTTTCAACAAGTTTGAACATTTCACACTACAACTATTTCACTTTTGCAAGATAATACTGTTTTCATGAAACTTGTTATGGGAAAGGGGATAATAGATAGCTACATTGTTCTGGATTTCTACAATATCTGGATAATTTGAGTGATGATCACCCACAAAATATAGTAATTTAGGACAATGTGACCAATCATGATTCTCTTCTTCATGGCATTTCTTAGATACAGTGAAGGATTTCATAAAGTTATGTCTCTTTGATGCTATTATCCTTTTAATGCAGATGCATATCTTTCCATTACATTGATGTTATTGGTAACTGTGCAATTCTTGAAGCTTGATTGATGTATGATTTTTTTCAGGTATTCATGTATTTCTTAGATCTGATTTGGATCTAACACCTTTTCCTCCATGATGCAGGATACAGGACCAAAAGAAAACCTAGGATGCAGGACAAACATAGACAAGACCAAGGACATGAAGACTAAGATAATTCAGCCAATCAACTCCAGAATGTAGAAGACCTCTTAAAGATAATGCATAGACCCCTAAACCTCATCATGATTCCCTATTACTTATTTTCTACATATGTCCTCTAAGTTTTCAATGTGAAGGATGTAACATGGAAGCTACACTTGTTTACTACATTCAGTTTGAATGCACAATGTAATGACCAATTATAAATTTGAAAGTGTGAATATGATCAATACTTAGAGTACAATATCATCTGATAATATGAATGTATGAGAAATGTATTCATCTAGATTAGCTGAATAGAAATGTTAAAGAGATACACCTTCATGCAACTTTTATTGTTCTTGATTACTATCCCGCATGTAAAAATTTGGGTAACAACAGGCTTAGGTGTCGAGTCATCAAATGGTTGCATTTTTTGGTACACAACTTGGTTAGCTTGGACCATTTTGTAGAAGATGACATCTATGGGTTCACCCAAGGGGTAAATGTGCATTTTGGTGCATTCTGAGCGCGAGGCCTTTGTTGTCCACATGGGAATGATATAGAATTCATCTGGTTCACAGGACCTTGGTAGTTGGGTTGTTATGATGTCCCTAGAGGGGTATAGATAGTCGTGCCTTGAGGGAGTATGTTTTTCTAGTATGTTAATTTGGGATATGTAGGAGTGGATTGTTGCAGATACATGGGAGGAGGTTGAGGGTATACTGGTGGTGCTTGCTAATAAGTTTGGGTAGGTGTGTTGGGACCGGCCACCACAACCTGAATGTGTTTGGTGTCAGTGGCTCCATCAGTTAATGCATTCTTGTTCTTGTTCCAGTAACATGATTGATCATTATTATGTTTTGTAAGGATAGGATTCTCTATAGTGCTTGATGGCACCATCTTCGATGAGACCTCGCTCAAGATCCATGCCTTTGATTGTGATGTCTTGATAAGTTTGTATACAATTCATGTGCATATGATAGGCAAGCTTAGGATGGAGGTTCTTAACGAATATTTTGATAAGATGTGGCTTAGGGGGTTCATAGGAAAACCTTGTAGTAAGCCCTTACTAGCACTCAAGGTAATCGGCCATGCTCTCTCCTCCTTTCTATTTAGAATTACATAAATCAAGGAGGGAGAGTTCATTCTCTATGTTGTGCACGTATTGGGCCACAAAATTCTTAGATAGTTTAGTGAAAGTAGAGATTGTGCCATAGGGGATTTTGTAGAACCACTCAAGAGTGGTCCCTCCTAAGCTTTTGGGAAATAGTTTCATGAGGAAATTATCAATATAGGCCACTTCTTGGCATTCCATGTAGAATTCTTTCACGTGGCTCATAGGATCTCCCTTCCCCTGATATTTATCAAATTTTGATGTCTCAAAGTGATTGGGGAAGGGTATTGTAGTGATAGATCAATCAAATGGGTAAGGAAACACCTCTTCAAACTTGAATGTTTTAGCCTTAGTCCTTGCTTTTAGCTCTTTGAGAGCATTCTTCATTTCCTCCCATTCATGATTGATTTGTGGGGGACAATTATTAACCCCGATTGCATGGGTTCCCTGAATTGGATATGGATCAAATAACAAATATGGGGCATTCTGTGGGGGATATTGTGGTGTTTGATATGATAGTTGTTGGTTAGCATAGATGGGATGTTGTGGTGGAAGCTGTGGCTAAGGGGAATATTGTAGTGGAGGAGGTGGTGACGCTTGATAGGGTTATTGCAACTGCTGGAAATATGATTGTATTTGCTGAGTCATTGGATAAGTGGGTCAAGCTTGTTGTGCACCTGCATAGGGTGGAGGATAGGTATTCTATGATGGAATGCCCCCAGTGGCTATAGCAAGGTTATTGGTGTTACTAGGAACACTGGATTGCTGTGGTGGTAGAATAGTTTGTGATGCAGTGGAAGATGGCATAGCTAGGTAGTTGGAAAAATTAGTTTGCTACTGCTACGTTGGATGGAGGATAGTATTCATGTTAGTGAAAGGATTAGCAAGCTGTTGTAGTGGTTTTGTCATGAAGGGATTTTTCCCCTGTGTTTTTGGTTGTGGCTGCTAGGTAATTTGGATGATTGGTTGTGCTATTGTGAAGGAGTTGGTATGTTGCTATTGGTCTTGTGATGTGAATGGATTGGCATTTTGTTGTTGCTGTTCTTATTGGGTTGTTTGATAGATAGATTTTTATTGCTAGATTGGTTTCTACTATTGGATAGGTTGGTGCTACTAGATAGGTGGGAAAGGAATTCATTTTATGGTGAAGGGATTGGTAGATGTTTGTGACATGGGAGGATTTTGGTTGAATTGTGTTTGAGGCAGAACTACTGGCATACGTTGCGGTTGCATTGATAGTGGAGTGGGCAAGGTGGACCCTTGCAGGAATAAGGGTTGGTTATAGGTGTTGGTAGGTGGCATGCCTGTGGTGAAGTGTGTTTGTTGTTGTGGGTATGTGGTGGAAGAGAAAGGTGGAACAAGCATGAAGATTTGGGTGCTTTGATGCTGTGAACTAGTTGCTATATTTTGAATGGGATGAGTGGGGATGGGTGGAATGGTGGCTTGTTGAGTGCTGACTAGAGGTGGTGGGAATTATGCTACAAATGGTGGGAATGCTTGTGAAAGTGGAACGGCTATGGATTGAGGAGGTGCAGGTGCTTGTGTAGTGATAGGAGGCATTGTTTGTGTTTCTGATGTTGGATCAGGAGGTGGGGCTCCTGAGGTAGATGGAGGCATTGTGTGTATGATGAAGGGTGGGATGGAAGGTTGGAATACTTGTGTGATAAGAGTTCCCACTTATAGAGCTCACTAAAGTGGATCAAAAACTTAGTTTCTAGTGGGATGATAATGTTCCCTTGGAAGTTCCATAGGTTGTGTGACATGTGTGGGTATAATCCAAGGCAAGAGTTGAAGTCCCTGTTGCTAAATGTCTAAGAGTACCTGATTGCTATTACATCCACTCATGGCATTCACCATGTGGACATGCCTTGGATGATTTATAAATGTCTCTATGGTACTCATGGTGGGAGTCTCATTAGTATCTACCTAGATGTGCTCAATTTTTTCATTTTGCTGAGGGGCATAGGTGACCATGGTGTTAGTGTGGTCAATTGCAGGATAAGATGAACTAGCTGCAAGATTAGGGTCCATGTCCTTTCTCTTCTTAGTGGCTTGTGTAATAGGTGGAATGAAATGACCACCCTAAGGGGATATGAGATGTAATATGTAATGCAAGGATGTGCCTAGGAAGCTAAGGATGATGGTGCTAGGATTAGGATTTTAGATGATGCATCTAGGATGATGAGTATGCTCCTAAGGATGACTTGGTGTATGCAAGGATTAAGGGTTTCTTTCGCTAGTGTAAGATCAAGTGGATGTGATTGTCTACCTAAGATATACTTGTGGTCTTTGGAGGATGGGATTATCTATCAATATGAGCCAAAATTTTGATCAAGGTGATGAGGTTGCAAAGGCAAAGGGGATTATCCTAAACAATGCTTAGTTTATGGACAATTAAGGATGGGGTTTTGATTAAGATGTAGGTTCTAAGCAACTCAAAAGGGGATACGATACCAAGTGAGGGATGCAATTAAGGACGCTTTGGATGAGGATTAGGATGATGCTAGGTTGACTAGGATTGGATTGGGTTATGCTTGATTATGCTAGGATGACTGTGTGATGTGTTTCTAAATATGACAACCTAAGGGAGGTCCTAAAAATGCAAGCTAAGTGATCCTAAGAAGAGGAGGAATGTTTGTTTTTTGTGGTAGACAAGCTAGTCATATTGCTCAAATTTAATGAAAGTAGCATTTAGACAATATTTTCCCATGAAGCGAGCAACCTTGTTGTTGTATATCACTTTGAAATTTTTTTCCCATGTGCGAGTTTCTTGCTTGATAGAATCAATGATGTGTTGGTACTTGGTAGCCTCTCAGTTTGTATTCTTCTATTCTTTGTGCACGGGTGGTAACAAAGTTTTCACCTTCTTATGCTTCTTGGAATCGGTCATATCCTATAAAAATATTTGATTTTGGATAAGAAATTGAAGGTTTTTAGGACATATCTCATAAAAGATCAAATTTTGAAGGTTGTAGCAAATTTTGAAGCTCATGGTAGCCTGAAAAAGGACGTTGTTTTGATGATTTAGCAAAATCTTGATTTCTTTCTAATTTTCAATAGATTTTTTACATGGTAAGAGCAAGTTTCAACATAGTCAAATTAGAAAATAAAAGGCACATGTCTTTGAAAAAAATTCTACAAGGGATAAAGCAACCTTCAAGGATATAAGCAAGTGACAAATTTGTTTGTTGGGTATTCCGTTCATGTTTTGGATTTGTCAATGTTCTTCAAACACTTCAAGCATAAGTATACCTAAGGAATTGGCTTCACATGAAATATTATAGGCCCATTTCTTGGTAGTCCTTTAGCTCACACAATAGTGTCACCCCCGGAAGGGCGCCCATGTTTTTGCCTTTTTCCAGGTATTGTTGCCATGCTACAAAGATCTCTTTTGCAACAAAATACCTTGAGACACATATGATGGGAATCTTGGGGGGAGATTCTTCCCTCCCCTTGCACTATAATAAATCACCATACAGAGGTGAATTGTGTAGCTTATATACCTAGAGTGTTTAGTAAGGGTATTCATTCGATTGTATCCTCTATGTCCATGCAAGCATGATTCAGGCATATAGCCCCATAGAGCATCTTGACAAAAGTGGTCACGTAAACATGATTGAGACCACAAGGCCGCACTTAAGTTAGATGAGAGTCAAGTATAAGCTCAAATACAAATTGAATCCTGAGGCTTTAATCCCAAAGAGTAAATTTAATTAACGTCAGTTGGAGTGATGTGGCTTACACCTTGTTCTCATGTGGGTCATTCCCAAGATATTTTTCTCTCAATCAGCAGGCCCATCTAAAGGATTAACTTGAAAATAAAATTGGATTGGTAATGAAAAGGAGTCCAGATTTGTGATTTTACCACAAGGGGAAAAGAACATACTCTCCTATCCAGTATCATTTTCTCCACAAACATGGAAGACATTCTTAGTTCATTCCCCAGGGATTTAATTGTTTAACACAAAGAAAATGCATCTAGGTTTTTGATCTTCCCAAAAGGGAAGAGAGAATAATCCCCTAACACTTTCTTTGAATTAGACAAAAATATATTCTTACTTATTCTAGGTTCCTAAGAAAATGACAACAAACACAAATGTTTGGTCGATTTAGATTTGAGGCAACCTGCAAGACAAACATGAGTAGTCTTTTGAATTCGTGTCTTTGGTAAGCGGTGCTGCAACACAACTAGTTAGTAGTTTCAGAATATTAGCCATTGGAAAGTGTTGAAAACAAAAAAACCACTCAAAAAAGTTGTTAGCAAATGATTGATAAAAACTTGACAGAGCGCAAATGTTGGTTCAGGGTGCAGACGCCGATTCTATATTTTACCTCAAAAATAACACAGACAGTAAAATAAACCAAAAAAACATAGAGAATAAAAAAAGAAGCTATACCAGTGTAGATGCTGATCTATGTAGCACAAACATTGAACAATGATGTACTTGAACAGTTTTTTGGCGCAGACGCCAAAATATGAACCAACATTTGTGCAGACGTTGATACACCTGCAAGGCCAAAAAACAAAGCAAAAACAACAAAACAAGTTATTGTTCTTTCTCTTTTATCTCTCAAATTGATCAAGAAAACTTATGCTGAGATTGATTAACCCTTAAAAACTGATGTTCTTTAATGATTTATCAATAATTTGTTCCCTTTAATAAAATTTTGCCATTAGAACTGCTTGTAAAACCGATTTTTGCTAAAAAATAGAATGTTAAAATACTAAAAAGTAGTGGGAAACACAATGGAGCTTGAAAAATGAAAAGTTAGGTGTGTTAATCTCAAACAAAATAGTACAACATGGAGATGCCAATTCAGGTTTTGTAGATGCTGGTGTAGCACAGACGTCAAACAATGGTTTAGGAAGAACCGACATTTGCGCAGACGCCTCTGTGTAAATTAGAGATGCCGATCCGTGAGTTTGGCAAAATTTGAGAGAAAAAGACAAGAAATTAGAAGGGTTTTAGGGACATAGATCCCACTGAGCATGCAAGAATGTGTATGAGAAAATATTCAACGTGTTGGGAGAAATCTCAAACATGAGAAGTTAGCGGGTTAGCACATATAATTCATGGAATAAGCAAGAAACCAACAAGACATAATCATAACATCAGATTGAGATAAAATAAGCTATTGCACCCTATACTACTTGTTTGATTTTCTCTTTTAGATTGATTGTGAATGTGCTCTCTCAAACAAAAATGGAGTGGATCCCCAGTGCAATGCAACTCATGAATGCAAGATTGGAAACAAAGAAGAGATTCAAGCTAGTATGAAGAAATAGCCTCAAAATCCTTCTCAAAGATGATGTCCTGAGACTATGGAAATGATTTGCAACATGCAAGATAAAAACTACGATTCATTAACCAATTATCCTAGCATGTAACTTCTAAATGATTTAAACATAGAAAGCATGACACTAGCAATGAACATCTAAAACTAAAATATCATAATAACAATGCAAGAATGAGAGATGGAAATACAAGAGGAGAAGGCCTCTATTTATAGATTTTTGGGAGAGAAGAGGAGGGCTTGAATGATGTGGCACCTCTGTGGTATCCACATAAGATCCACATAAGGGACACATAGGCTTGGAAGGGATGGCTATTTTGGAGAGAATTTTCACACATGTGTGAGCATTCCATTAGCATTAAAAGGGTTAGGAATCACCCTTTTAAGTAGGATCAGAGGATGATTAGAAGGGGAAGTATGCTTAGGAAGTGAGGTGATGGGTGTAGAGTAGGAATAGGGTAGACCTCTAGATTAGATTAATAGGTCTCTAGGAAGGGTTTATATTATAATTCAAATTAGATTTGAATAAATCATACCTTAGAAGAATTAGGGATATGGAGGATTTTTTAATAAATATGAATTTATTAAAAAGGGATTTTATGAGGCAAATGTATTTAAATAAAATACCTTAGGATAATATTTGATAAATACTATGAATTTGCATGCAATAGTATTCACAAATGCTCCTGCTCTGTAGAAAAATGTGCATTTGGACAATCAAAAATTTGGAAAAGCAGATCGACATCTTCAATAATACCAAATATGCTACTGCTTTCAAAAACCATATGGCTTTGAATGGTGACTTGGCTGAGCAGTCTTCCCCTAAAATTTTTCCTAGGGCTTCTCCACAGGAGCTGTCCATCCCAGTCTATGATTACCCTTGGATTCCTGCGTTGACGCAAAATGCCAAAAGGGATAAAAACTTTAGGTAAAATGTTCAACCCCCTGCTAGCCATGCCCATCAATCAGTTTTCAGCATTCCCCTCAATAACAACTTCAATCATATACAAATTTTGAAGGATTTTGATAACACATTGGGTCAAGAAGTTATGAAGCGATCTGGGGTTCCAAGTAGGGGAAAATAAAATGAAATAAGCACTTAGAAAGAAGGCTAGGCCTGGGAATAGTAATGACAATTACACACCACCACATAAAAGGAAGCATGGCTCTCTTTCAAATAACTTGGACCTGACCAAATTACGAATGGAGCCGGTTGTTTCCTCAGAACCTAGATTACATCACATAGAAGATAATCCACCTCAATATCATCCTATACATAACTAGTGCATGCAAGTAGTAATTAATCCTATATTCACTGATGGAATGTCTAAACATTGTGCAAAACATGGAGTCTTTGCCAAGTGGCTTGCTGATGGCTAGTCTTCGTCCTGTATTGCTAAATGGTTTTTTGACAACTTTCAGAA
The DNA here is from genome assembly GCA_018584345.1 of Thuja plicata. Lineage (NCBI taxonomy): Eukaryota > Viridiplantae > Streptophyta > Pinopsida > Cupressales > Cupressaceae > Thuja > Thuja plicata. The sequence goes on along the minus strand of MU218440.1, from coordinate 321,248 downwards.
TTAGGTAAGTATTATGATTCTTAAAAATTATTTCCTGTTTATTGAATGCAAGGATCTAGAGTTAAAAAAAAAAAATTTAGAGGGTAAATGTCCAGACTTTCGCAAGTATGGTTTCTTATTCCTGAACTGGTGCCCTAATTTTGATCCCATGGAAGTTAGTAATTTAAAAATAACCTGATGGGTCTCCCTACCAAATCTCCTAGTGGAATTTCTCCATAGCCAAATCATTAAGGATATAGCTAGCAAACTAGGAAATTTCATGGATTTAGATCATTCATTCCTAGATAATTCGAGTGTCAAAGTTGCAATTAAAATAGATAACTCTATTTCTAACCTAGACTCTCTTGAATTAAAATCTTACCAAGGTAGCTATTTTATTAACCCCCAATTTTTCTCTCCCCCAAGATTATCCAAAACCTCGGTTAGAATGTCGTCAGTTGACCCTCTGGTCATTGTCAAATTCAATTTGGACAATGGTGGTTTTTTTTTCTTGAGAATAAGTTTTCTAGAAAATGCCTCCTCCCTGAGTTGAACCTAAATGTAAACCTAGATAACAACAACAGTAGCATAGAGGAATACAAATAATCTATGAAGAAAGATAGAATTGAGGCTGTTAATGTTAGTAGTTTAGCTGATGCAGAGTTACATAACTTTGAAGATGAATGGCCCTTATTGTAAAATAGACCTACTATCTCCAATAAGCCTATCAAGGTTGATGCTCTGATGGTACCACCTAGAAGCCCTAAATTTTCCAGGGTCTCTCCGGGAACATTGGGGCACCTTTCTCTTATTCACCCACATGATCACATCGATAATATTAGATTAGTCCCAAATATGGTTACCACTCCTCAAGACATATTGCATGGGTCTGTAATTAAAAGTAATGTTTCAATTCCTAATACTAGCCAGGAACATTCTTTGACTTGTCAAAACCATCTCCCTCTTGAATCAAAATATGATGCTTCTCCTCCCTTGAATACGGTCCCTCTTACATCAAAATAAATTTTAGGTGGAAATCAGATTATTGAGTTTCCTCATGTGAGCTCTCTATTAGCTGTAAGTTCTATAGATAAAGTTAGAATCAATTTAAATATAACGGATCAAGTTAAGCCAAATAAAACATTTACAGAGGTAACTAAGGAAGATTTGGTTGTGTCTTTTCAAGTCCAGGTAATAACCCCAATAGTTTCATCAAATCCCAACAAGCAAAAACATCTCAAATTTTGGAAAACTCCTTCTAATGGAAAAAATATTTTTGAAGATACTGATTTTGTATCACCAAATGCAGCCGGTTCTTTACTGGAATCAAGGGCATATATTCCTATAGAAGTCAATTCCTTTTGCTTGGGTGGATTATACCCTCCAACCTCACCTTCCCCTAGAATATCAAGTCTAGATGATGGGATTGATGCAGTTACCCACGATATGTCAGATTCAATGGAATTATCTTCTCCTCATTCTGATTCCCTGCGGATCGCGGGATAAGGAGAAATAAATATTTTACCCTATCCATCTATTGCCTTAACCTTACCACCTATGGATGATTCCTTGGTTGATCCAACCATAGACATAATAGAGGATGCAAACAAAATCATGGAAGAAGTTAGGATTATCTCAGATTATGTAGGAGAAATTGTTGTAGATGAACTGATGAATAGATTTCTAGATGAAATTTGTGATGAGGATGAAGTTGATTGGCAAAGACATCTCTTGATTAAGGAATTCCTGGAGCAGGACTCCCCTCTTACAAAAGAAGAGTTAAAATCATTCTTAGAAGAAGAAGATAAACTTAATAAGGACATTATTCCAAACGTAGGTCTAGATTCTTCTTTTCCTAGCAAGGTTTCTCCAGATTGTGCAAAAATCCTCTGTAAACAAGGGAGGAAATCTTGTAAAGAATTGCAAACCCAAGCTGGGGCTGCGAGTGGCCAGGTGAAACTAACTGATATTTCTAATGTAGGGAAGGGGAAGTTCCTTCCTAAGTCAGTATGAATTTCCTAACATGGAATGTTAGGGGTTTGAATGCCCCTAACAAACAATGCATTCTTTTGTGTTGTATCTCAAATTTTCATCCAGATATTCTCTTATTACAAGAAACCAAACTAGACCAATCTGGATATAATTTACTTAACAAAAAACTTGGGGTTAGAGAAATTTGGGGTGTTCCAGCTTCTGGAGCCTTCAGAGGAGTAGGATTTATCTAGGATCCTAGATCTATTTCTCTTTCAGATTTAGAGGAACATGCCAATTGGTGTTGTGGTAAGGTATCCAGTCTCAGATCCAACACTAAACTCTATGTCATTAATATCTATGGTCCCATTTAAAGTAAATATATAGAGAAAGTGTGGAAGGAAATTCAAATAAAATTAAGGGAATTTGGTCAAAATATAGTAATGTAAGACTTGAAATGGATGTTACTAAAATAGATAAGGTATAGAAATGATTGATTTGATTTATAGATTGTTTGTGAATTGATTATCTTGGAATGTAAGGTGTTGATGTGTAGATTGTTCTTTGAATTACCTAGATTGTCTTGGATTATTTTAACCTTGATTGAATTGAATTGATTATGTATTGCAATTGTGATTAAGGAGAAGATAAGATGTTCCTTTTCTATTCCCAAATGCACAAATGGGAGATCCAAGTTGATCAACCCAAGAGAAGGGTTAATGCACAAATGAATCAACTATTTGGAAAGGAAAATAACAAAGGAAATACCTTAAATTCTATTAATTCTATGTATAGGAATGATATATGACTGTAATTGAAAAGATCTAAGAAATGTACTAACCTTGAAATATTGTAGATCAAAGAATGCTATTTTCTAAGGTCTATAGACAGTTTCTGGAAAAACTGATAGTTGATACCAAACCAAAACATAGAGACAAAAAAAACCCAGAAATCATTTTCCGTTCTGATGTCATCTTATGAAAAAGTTCAACCTTGACCCAAAAATTTCAACCTTGATCCAATAATTTTGATCCTGACCTGCACAGATCCGAAAATGACTTTGTTCACGGATCCTGAAAGTTTGCCGAAAAGGGTATCTAGATCTGGGCTCAAATCCACTATTCTATACCTGTACCTACAAGAAAAAGGAGATTGTTTTTTTGTGGGGGAGGGGTTTTCCTTGGTCAAACCCCGGTTTAGGAATTAACCTCAAATATATGTAATTGAAATTGGATAAATAAACAAAGCAAATGCATAAATTCACCTTGCTTGAAAATGTCCTTGTGGCGGATTCGAATCCTTGAAACCACAAGTATGCCTCAAATGTGGAATGTAGAAAGGTAGGATGTCTTTAATATCTTTCTAATGGATCTCCAACACCAAGTTTGAATGGGTTCTTGAATTTGGAATAGGCTTGGAAGAAGGTGGATGGAGAGATCACCAAAAGGGCACCTTGTAGCTTCAATTCTTCAATGGCCTCCAATGGATCTCCTTCATGAAAATGGATACTTG
>MU218440.1:290846-304451 GCA_018584345.1 Thuja plicata | reverse complement strand
ATATATACTTTAAAGATTTATATCTATTTCTTTTATTTTCTTGATTTATAATGGTATTTTTATGTATGACTATATATATAGAAAGTAATTGTCTATATATATATTTATACATAGTAATAAGATTATAAATTTAAAGAACTAGAAATAGATATAGAGATATTAATGTATATATATAGATATACATATCTTTTCATAGATGTCTTTTATACTTATTCAGTAAGTTCATTATTAAAATCTTCTTCATGAATTTATTTTAACTATGTTCTCTTGATATTTTAAGGAGCACCAGTAACACTCACCTTTTCATATTCACCTTAGTAATGATATTGGACTGGGGCAAGTCATCACTTTATAGGTGAGTTTCTTAGCCAGCCTCAATTTTAAGGTTTAATACAAATGGGTACTTTAGAAATTATTTAAGAAACAAAACTACCCCAAATATTATGTAACATTACTTAGCTAGAAACATTAAATTTTGACCTATATATTTCCCAAAATAGGAAACTTGAAGATATTATGCCTCTCCATATTCCCTTATGGTTACACCGCCTTTCAAGCAAATTTTTGCGATGTCACTTCTTATCCTTTCAAATTCTTACTTTAAATTCCTCTCCTATAGGATCACATCTTAGGTATGTGGTCTGCTGAAAATATCATAATTATGACCACTCCCATCAAGCTCAAAGGCCATAGAATACAAATTGCTTTTGATTCGCCCATTTCGGGGGCTAGGATCAAAAGTGTTCTTGAATCATCACAGCCTCTAGTTGTTAGGGCTATTCTCATAATCTTGGACAAAGAATGTGTCAATAACACGGAAATACATAGAGTTAATTCAGATATCCCAGCCTTATTTATAGCCTCGGCCCTCAAAGCTAGTACCAACAAACCCCCCCTAGGTATACTTTGCAGAAGATTGTTTAAGATGTAATACTTGGGAAATTTGGACAAAGTTCTGGCTAATATCCGGGATGACCTTACCATTCCTAAGCCATGTTTTTATGATCTATCAATGGTAGGAGGTAGGCCTGTTCCGGCCATCCCTATTTTACAAATTGAGGACCTAGAACTCTTTGTGGCTTGGGTGCCTACAATGAGAAGAAATTTAAATTTTCTTTATAGCTTTTTTCATGTTAAGCTCCCGGATGGAGAAGACTAGATAGACACTTTTATTATGGAAGATCAAGTAGGCAATTGGGAATCTGAGGGTGAACTAAGTACCAATGTTGATATACCTTTTCTGAGGAGACATTTAAATGTTGAAAATGACTCTCTCTCCCTGCAGGATGAATGAAGTTATGGAAGTACTTTACAAACATGTAAATCATTTAAATCTATCCTTTCTATAAGCTTTTCATTTCAAAATCATTTCTTAGAAATATTGTGTTAAAGTTGAAATTTTTCTATTAAAAGGTTTATTTAGATCTTCAAATGTTAAATAGTAGGATTTGGTTGCATATAACTCTTTTAGTAGCCCTATAAGAATCATGTCAGAACAATATGGTGATTATGTGAATTCTGGATATATGTTGAATGATTTCAATAACATCAAAAATTTTCAAAATGAAACTGTATCTAAATTCAATAGCAGATTCAAGAAGGCCAAGCATAAACTATTCCAAGCACTGAGGTTAGATGAAAATGTATGTCCTACTACATATTGCAATGCATTGTATAGTAAGATTTCCTATCTTGTGAGGGATAAGGATCCTCGTACATTAATGGATGCTTTCAAGATGGTAGTAAACATTGAAAGTAATAGAAGGGAATCAGGTAAACTTGGGAAAAGAGATGATGGTAGATTATGGAAAGACACTAAGGGTAAATTTAATAGGTTTCTCAAGGAAGAAAATAAAAATGATAAATTTGATAAACTAGTCATTGCAATCAAGGACATAACTACTAAGGTGGATTACAATGAGAGAGGCTTTTAGAGTAATAGAAAATAAAATTAGAGGCCTGAGAAGCCTTACAGATTGCAGGACATGCCCTATAAAATAAACTGGAAGGATGGTAAACCTCTCTTAGAGGGACCAAGTAATATAAACAATATGGGTACTCCTGATCCTTTGAAAAGAAATAATGTACACAATATAGAGAATACCTCTTGGTGTGTACCCTACAATATGCCACATTCTCCTCTTGAATGTGTCATTGCACAAGCTTTTGTGGGGACTACCGAGGATGAGGATGAACAAGATGATCAAGAGGAAGAAGTACCTAAAGTCAATATGTTCATGACACATGCTGAAGAAGAAGGTGATGAACCATATGATGTCATGCATCATATTATAAATATTGCTAATGCAAAGGATGAACATACATAACTAAGAAGACCTAGTGATGAAGAGGTAAGATCTCTCACTATTGCTGCAATTTTTCAAGCTAGGAGTGCTTATAATTTGAGAAGTAGAAAAATAGATAGGGATTAGGGAAGGCTTGGTTCATTTTTTATAAAGGAAACTTCTACTAAACCTCCAATCCAAAACAAGGATAATATTTAGGTGAAGAGAAAGGATACCCCCATTATTGATCAAGGAATAGAGAAATCCAAAGAAAGCAAAGGTAAGGTTTGCAGTAGGGATTTTTTGAGTTTTCCTTCTTTTGATATGAAACATACACTATCTTAGATGAAGGTGTCAGTACCTTTACTTGAGATGCTAAAGATGAAGGAGCATAAAGAGGTTGATTTCACTTTTCTCAAAGATATAACTGATGATATTATTCCTACCACAAAGACTATCAAGAAAAAAGGAGGTGATGAGGAGGAGACTCCTAAAAACTATGTAGGGAACATTATTACTAAGGAGCCCTCTCAAGATGATCCCTTTTATGTGAAATTGCTATTGAATGACCAGTTGATAAGAAATTGTATGATAGACTCTAGTGCAACAATAAATGTGATGCCTTATGGTGTTATGAAGGAATTTGGCTTAAAAGTTGACCCAGCTTTTGGAAGATGTTTTTCTATGGATAATAGATAGGTACCTGTGGTAGGAACCTTAAAATGCATTGAAGTGAAGATTTTTGTTTTTCTTGAGGCTACTCTCAAGATGGATGTGGTTGTGGTTGATACACCACCATATTATGGTATGTTACTGTCTAGACAGCGGGCGACAACAGTTGGAGGACATTTGAAATTGGACCTGTCATATGCTAATATCCCTATTAATGGGAGTGATGTTAAATTATATAGGGAGCCACAAGGTCTAGTGATAATTGAAAAGAGGGATCCTAAGGGTCTAAATTATTTTGTTGATGTTGATATGGAAAGGTTAGGATTGAGCAAGATGGATCCAAAGTTTAAAATCAAGACCCAGTTGTGAAGGAGTCATGATCACACCAAAATGAGATATGGAAGATGTAGTTTGATGGAGCATGCTCCAAGGAAGGATCAAGAGTTAGTACTATTTTTATATCACCATCAGGTACAACATTTAAATATTCCTTCCTCTTAGCTTTTCAATGGACAAATAACACTGTAGAATATGAGGCATTGTTATTGGGCTTAGGTTTCCATAAAACATGGCATAAAATTTTTAAGAGTATTTCGGGACTCTAAATTAGCTATCTCCCAAATTAGATCCATATATATTGCTAAAAATAATAGATTGAAGTTGTACAAGCATGCAGTATGGGATAAAATTGAGTTTTTTGATACTTTCCAACTAGAATGGATAGAGATATATAAGAATATTATGGCTGAATTTTTAGCAAATGTAGCCATAAAGAATAATGATATAACTTTGGTTGGGATCTCTACTATTAAAACCAAGATTAGGCCTGCAATTCCTTATAATGTATATAGTTGGAAATTTTTTGAGGATGACAAGGATATTCTCTAGTTCATTCAATGTTTGGATGATTATGAGGGCCAAAAAATTGATTGCAATGCTTTAGTTAAAACCATAAATAACAAGCAAACTATTTTTGGGATTGAAGTTGTTCAGTTGCCAAGAAATGCTATACCTAAGGGTTTGGTTCAACTTGAGGGAATTTTCAATGACAATGATGGTCACTTTCTTAAGAGATTCAATGTCAAAATGGATAGCATTGAAGAAGTGAATTTAGGGTCAGAGGCTATCTATAATGCCCAACTTTTAAACACTTAATTGGACATCATACAACCTATTTGTTCTACTCAAAACTTAACTAATTTGCATTAATAATTTTTTTAACAAAACACAAAAAAAACATAGTAGATTGCTTAAAGAAAAGATCATAGCATACGTGTCTTATAATTTATCTATAATTTAGAAGGATAATGAATCTACTTAAAATAATATATATTATAATGTTAAAAATATAAAACACAAATCAAGTCATTACATACTTGAGTTTCTCTTTCTTGCCTGGGTATCATATTCTCCTTGCCTCTCTATTTCCTACACCTGTATATATGGCTACACAACTAGATACATGATATAAATTCATTGATAATCACATACATGATTTTAAGGTAAGACACATCAATAACTTAGCTAAATCAATCAAAAGGTATTTGAAACTAGTTTCATAAAGAGATGAAAACTATGCAAATTATTGGTAAGGGGTGGCAAGATCGGGGAAGAACTCAAAAGTGCAAGATGTAATGCCTAAGGGGCTAATAATTGATGGCCTTGCCTACGTAAATCACAGAGACATCGTAGTTCAACTTACCTTTAAATTTAGGAGTGGGTATGCAACCCTTTCTAGGGTCCAGTCCCCAGACAATTTTTCTATCATTGGCTGCCACCCACCTTAGTGAAACAAGCCCTCAAATCATCTGACCACATAAATCCAATTTCTAAATCTTATAATATGGTTCTATTCAAGGTTACAATAGTATCACTTCCATCTCAAGATGAAGGTTTACACTGATTCATATGAAAAAAATACTTTTATCTGGCTTATTATTAGTAACAATCACAAGGGGAAAGTATATCACGAGAGATGTAGAGTTAGTGGACAAAGAGTTCAATGTGGTTAATAAATGCAACTTGATCTGAAGGAAACATAACCTATGTATTAGGATGTTAACAACTCTTTAAAATGGATACCAAGTCATGGTCTATCAAGATAGTTGGGACTTTGGTTGATAAAAAAGCATCATAATAGCTCCCATTGTGAGTGAGTAATGCCAAGACAAGACTTTAATTTATAAATGACCATCATGAAGTAATGGAATTGATAACCCAAGGAAATAAACCAAGGATACATAGATGAAAAGTATGCACCACCTCTAAACATCATGTGGAAGGCAAGTATAACATAGCATAAAAAAATAATACATAGAATTGTGTGTCATGGCCTAGTGTTATTAAAGTATGAATGTAAACAATTCATTGAATAAGAGAGAAAAAAAAATCAACTTTATTGAAGACAATAATAATGATGTAGTCAAAATCATTAGTTTTAAATCATTAGGGCAAGAATTATTCAATAGGGAACATAAATAATCTTTGACAAACTTGGATCACTATCTTCCACCTTTCAATTATATTATCTATAATATTATTTATGATAAAAAAATTTAGAAGCAATAATAATACAACTCCAACAACTTCATATTTTTGGTTGTTTTAGAGTGATGAGGATTGACTTTAATCATAAATTTATTTTCAGTAGATATCACAAATCCCTTCCATATAATTCTTAAGTAATTGCGAATGTTTGGATTTACATATTTCCTTAAGTATTTTCTATGTTTTCAATAATATATATGTGGAAGTTTACCACATCTCAACACCAATGTACCAATATGTCCCACCATTATTTATTATATTTTCAGATATGTTCATCTTCATAAGTAATCTTGCTCTTCAATGGAAAGACTAATATTTTCATAAAATTGTAATATAATAAATTCTCAAATATATCATATTAGAATAATTACCATAAACTATTTTGACAACTTATAACAGCAGCAATAATTTTGTATGAATACATTAAGGATAAATATACTTTAAATATAATAACCTTGAAGAATCAAAACCAACTTAGATTTTCATCTCTCTTACTTATATGATATCACGATAACATCATAACAATTATAGTATTTATATGAAGACAAGATAGAAATTAAATATTTATTAATAATATCATAACAACAAAAATAACTATATAAACAACATTATAATGACATCAATAAACCTTTCAACATAAATTTTTCTTCTACCACTTAATGATAACAGTTTAATAGTACCAATGTTTATATGAAACAACATAAATAATATGTATTTATCATGGCTTTATTTTAACAGCATCTCATATAATATGTATTTATCATGGCTGTATTATAACAACAACACATATAATTTGTATTTATCATGGCTTTATTTTAGCAGCAACACATATTATATGGAGGCAATATTAATGATAAATTTATCTTAAGAACCTATATCTATCTCATGACTAATAAGTCTTGAAGAATAAAATCATGATGATATAACAATATTCTAGTAGAATAGATATCACCATATCCTCCATGTCAAACTAAAAAAACTACCCAAATATTTATGATCAAGGACTCACTACACCAAAAGTGCTCTTTTATTTTTATATATAGTTTATAGACCTTGATGCTTAGCAGTTGAAATTAGAAACTATTTCTTTATCTATTGTCAGCTAAAACTCAGTGAGCAAAAGTTCAGAATTGAAACCCACTACCTCATATTATTATTTTTTTTCCATTTTTTAAAAAAAATACATGGAAGAAAGCAGTTGAAATCTATTTCCCCAATAATATAATTCCTTATTACTTTATTTTCTATATATTGCAATTTAATGGAGATAAACTTTATAGACTATGATATATAAAAAGAAGAAACACAAACAAGTGATAAATTGTTACCATTGCAAGCTTGAGGATAAATACCTGGAGTATGATGCCACAACAATTTCTGGTCAAATTCAATTTTTTTGTGGAATTTCTCCAGCCAAAATGATAATATAGAAAACTTGGGCAGAAGTATTTTGAATGCCCAAAATGACTTACTCCAGTCATGCACTTTTAACCCATATTAATTCTCTCCATAGAACTTCAGGAAAATGTGGTTGGTAGGTGTAATGCCAGGATAAATAACCTTTGATATTTAATACCTTTAATATTATATCATAATTTTTGTAAAAAAAAAAATATACTAGTATAATGTAATTTTGTTAAATATAGAGTACTACTTCTTAATACTATTTAACCAACATTATATTGGTAGTTATTTATTATTAATGATGTCTTATAATGTAATTTTAAATGATATTAAGGTTTGAATAATATTTTTAAATATTGCAATAATCAGTAGGGTATGGACACATACACAAGTAGATAAATCAAAGGTCTTAAAATCAAGGGATGGTGCAATCATACAAAAGAATATAATTAGACTTATTTTCTAAATAAACCACTTTTGGACATTATTTGTCCATACACAATTGATTACGCACTACTCCAAATGTTTGGTGATTGATTCGTAATATGTATTGGTTGTTAACACAAGTCTATTCTTGTTCATTGCTTAACTTGTCTAAGCATTCCTTATTAGAAATGCCATGTAATTTAACTCTTGGTTCATCACGAGGATGTGGTAAAAAAAACTTGTTTATTTTATTAACCCTATAAATGATATAACTTCAATAATTACTCTTCTTCCACTATAACTTTATATAGAAGTAAATTAGTTCACATAATAAATGTTACCACATGATTTAAATCTTCCACCGAAAGTTCTCAGTATTACTCATATTATAAAATTACCATGTAAAATTGGAGTTAGCATTCACATCTTCAAGAAAATAAAAATATCCTAGAGAGAAATAAATATATGCTAACTAGGCACGTTGAATCATTTAAAATAATGCACTTACCTTCTCATCAATAGATTTATTTTGTTCCACTTACTTCCTTCAACTCTTCTCACCATGATAGGGTTAGTGGGGCACTACATACTCCCCCTCTAAGACATGACTTACTACTGGAAGTCGCAAAGGCTAAGAATAAAACACATAACACATCAATCTTGAAACGTTCTTTTACCAACATCACCAATATGCTTACTCCTTGGATCTATACAATGATAAAACAAAATAAAAAATCCTCATTTTAATGGGTATATATATAATATATGTTTGTAATTATCTCATGTATTACCCTTACCAATTATTATGTTTTCAACTTGCTCCACAATACACAGGTGTGGGGTTTCCTTCAGGTTAGTAGCCAAGAACAAACTATGCATTTTCAACATAAGTAACAATATAGACCAATTTCTTATGCAAAAGTCATCCATGAAATCTCTAAAATGCAATTTTATTGTCACAAGGTATCCTGTAACCTTCATTTTCAGCCCTAAACATAACCTTTACCAGAAAATTTTTACTCATTTTCCTTTTGTTATCACACATATGGTTCAAACTGAATAGTAGTTTGCATTAATCTTTCTTTAATCCACACATAGAAAGTACATCAGCTCACATAAAAAACACTCAAGTTCCAACACTTTAACATAGTTAAACTAAAGAATACTAATCCATTCACTTACTTTCTTCAAAATATGCCACAATTATATCAATCCTGTTAGTCCAAATCTTGATCTTTGTCCTTAGTGTTACTTTTTCAGAGTCACCTTGTTATTTTGTGTATCTCAAGCTGCCTAAGCACTCATGTTTAAAATCTCAACAAAAGATCTTCCCTATGTTCCATCGTTACTTGCTCAAGAGAGAAAATCCTTTTGCTAACGTATCTTTTGAACAGGTTTGAACAGGTTGGAACACCTATGAACAACCTTGAACTCTGTTCAAGGGTGTTCAAGGATGTTCAAGCTAGTTCATATTCTTTATAAAGAAGAAGCGGGTGATTAGTATTTTCACTAAAAGGAGGTGTTTCATGATCATAGGTTATAGAAATTTGGTCGATCTAGGGTGGAAGGTTATCGATTAAATAATTTGGCTCTTTGTACCAAAGTGTTGGTGGGATATTAAGGAATGAGCTTGAATGAGGGTGAACACATATGAACATCTTTGAACTCTGTTCAAGAGTGTTCAAGAGTGTTCAAGGATATTTAAAAATTGACACGTGGCATAAATCAAGGATAGCCGCCATCTTTTCAGACATGGGTCCCACTCGGGTAAATATTTTAATGAAGAAGTCTTTCGGTGGTGGCTAAATCATAACTAAGATGTCGAATTAATGAGGAATTCATGCGACATAAAATTTTATGCAAAGTGGCAGTAAATGATCGCGTGTGGGAATGGTCACTTCTGTCTTTGAGAAATTATTGTCTTAATTATGGGTAATTAATTACTCATTCGCAACATTTCTTTTAAAAGCCCTCCTTGGCATTCATTATTTTTGAATTAGTGTTGTTCTCTATATGCGAAAAGAATGGAGGTAAGGGTTTTTTGGAGCTCCAGTTGCAGAATTTTCCTCAGAGATTAAGGTAAGTCAGGCTGTCACTCTTCTAGTGTTTAAATTTAAAAGCTGGTGAATTTTACAGGGGTTTCTATAGCAATTTGCAGTCTATTCTTGCAAAAATGAAGTCAACATTTCATTTTTTTACGAATGTGTCTAGTTTAGTTTGCAAAAATTCTATCGTAACAGACACAGACCTAGAAGGGTATGATATTGAAGGGATAACTGATAGGCTTACTGCATGTGTTGAAGAAAATGTCCCTTCTATGGAAATTTTGAGTAGTGGGTTATGTATAGCCATGTGTTTCCCTCCTATAGTGGTTTTCCCTGAGCTTGTCCATGAATGTATTAAACATTATGACCAATGAATTGAGTCAAATATTAACTGAAATGGCAAAGTGTTGATGGCCATAAATAGAGGAATTGTTGCCTTGGCTTTCCAAATCCAAGAATGGACTTTTTCATCTTTTTCTCCTACCCAATCTCTAGTTAAGTTCAAGCCTAAAGCTGATGCAAACCATACTTCCATGGCTAAGTATTGGTTGATAAATGCCCAAAGAGGAGGTTCTCATTTTCCCAAGAAGTTAAATAGAAATCACATGCATCCGTACATTAGTGATATCATGGTAATGCTGCACAGAGTTAGAGGGTCACCCAAGGCTTCTTTTTTTGCACATTGGTTATTCTACTATGTAGAAATTATTTTAGAGGGAAAGCATAAGCTGGATAGGGCTGAGTTAATTATAGAATCCATGAGGAAACAGTTGAATAGTTCCAAGCATACTGGCTGTAGCTTTTATATGTCTTCTTATCTCATGTATTGTCTAGCATGTAGTAGGATATGGAGTGACATGGTTCACGAGCCTTGGATTGATGGCATGTGTGTGTTTGAATATTTCTCTATGCTTCACAAAGATAGTGTGATTTAGAATTACAGGAGAGTTCATGATACTTTTATGGGAAATCTTTGCTTTGAAATGTCTGGAGATTCGGCCAGGAGGATGAGCTCAGAAGCTTAGCACTTTGTGACTAGGTTTGGGAGTTATTATATCTAATTCCCTAAGTTCTCTTATTTAAGAATTGGTGGTTTTGAGGATGCCCCTACCAAATTGCCTCGATATGCATATGACTATTTTGTTTTTGCTGAAATCTATAGACAGCTTGTCATTGTGCTAAAGCGTTTCATTCCTGGAGACCGAGGTGAAAAAATATTCCCATTGTAGCGAGGTAAGATTTCATGTCTAACCTTTGAAGATGCCATAAGTATCAGAAGTGACATCGGTCATTTTGATTTCAAGCACTATACAGAAAGAATAGGCTTCGATAAAAATTTTTTTGCTAGCGGAAGCCTGGGTTTAAGGTCTCACATGTTTCCAGTCCCCCATTTAGAGGATTTAAGGGAGGATTGTGTAAATGAATCTCAAGTCATGACCAGAAGCCATAGTAGACTTTGCATCTCTCAAATTCTATCCATGAGAATACAATTTAGCATAGAGGGAGTAATAGATGATGGTTCTGATTTGATTGAACCTAATTTCAAAAGACTTCTCGATACTGAAGAGGTAGATGTTGATTGGTCAAAAGAGGAAGATGATGACATTCAAAGCAGAACACATGTTCTCAAATTAACTAAGAAGTGGCTACAAGAAAAAAAAGAGTAGTCCAGTCCTAACAAGACTAGAAATAAATCTTCAATTTTGTTTTCTTCCCCCTTTATTTCTAACATGCCTAAAACATATGATAATGCAGGTTCATCTGGTAAGCAGCAGAAGAAAGAATCTAAAAAGAAGTCTGTTTCAGAACTTTCATTTGTGGTTTCTCCTCAAAGTATCACCAGGTCACACTCTCAAACACAAAAGAAGGCAAAGATGACTAAAGAACAGATGGAGATAGTTAATCTGGAAGATGAAAAGTTTGAAGACTTGAATTATCAAACTAGTGATGATGACGTAGTTGGGAAAGATCTTTTTGATCTTGAAGATGTAACCCTGGATTTAATGGACACTCCTATTAAAGTCGGTCCCCAACTGGCACCAACCAGTGACACGCCCAAATGGTTGACTTCCTCAGTCAATAAAAAGCAGAGTTTGATTCCTGTGTCCATACCAGTACAAGATATTGTGAGTAAGTATGCTCAGAAAACCCCTAAAGCCAAGAAGGTGAAAAGCACAGCGTGCATGTTTGTTGATGCTAAGACTGGAAAGGGGATGGTCGAGGTCGCTACTTATAGGCCTAAGGAAGAGTAACCAGATGTGGTAGTTGAGGACTTTGAAGTTACCAAAATTGAGTTGGGAACAATGGACAGAGCTGGGAAAAACCACTTATTCAAAGAAATAGCCCAACAAATGTTGATTACATCGGTGTAGGATATAAAAGAAAGGAAAGAATTGAAATAAACCATTGTTTCACTTTTCTCAGTTTATTAACGCATTTTGCAACTTTGATGCTACCCCGTTGTCTCAATCTTCTCAAGTGTTCGATCCCAATTCTGAAGAAAATAAGACTCTACTGAATCAATTTCAAAGGGGACGAACTCTAGTTTCTTCAGTGGATGAATGGATGGCTCAAGTGATAAATAATGGCAGACAATATATTAAAGATTCTCATTGAATTCTTCATAACACCAAGACAACTATAGGGGAACTGTAGGCTCAACATCAAGTATGGGGCATAGATGAAGAAAAGTGGGTGTTAGCAATGACCAAATTTATGGAAGTTGAAAGGCATGGCTTTAATAAATTCTGTGCAAAAAAGTCACTGAAAGGTGCCGAGGAGTCCTACTTCTTCATACTCAGAAAAAAAATTAGTTGGTGTATTGCCCTGATAAGAAGTGCCATTACAGAGAATAAAAAATATGAAGCTGAAGCAAAGCAAATCCAAAAGGCTGCCATAACAGAGTTGAAAGTTATTAATTTCACTTATACCTAGCCCTCTGTCTTCGGTGAACAAGAACTAAAAGGTGCTTTGGATGCTTTTGAATCAGCTATTAAAACTATCAGAGACAAGATCCATCCGAAGGCCTCTTATTTGACCCAGATAGCAAGGATTGAATCCATGCTTTATTTGTGTGTTGATCAGTTATCTAATGTTACTGATAGGGTGAAAAAGCTGAGCTGGAATAAAGATGCCTCCATGGCCTGAATAGTGAACTCTAAAATCCCGCACCTGTCGCTTGCCAAGGAATTAGTTCAAGCATACAAAGAATGGAAACCGACTCAATTGATTACCGATGAAGAAGGGAGTCCAGTGACAAGTGAGGATCGTTCCCTAGATAAAGAGCCTGATTCTGCCATCTAGTTTCCTATTTTTCCTATGTTATTATGCTAAAATTTAAGGACATGTGTCCTCTGACTGATAGATTAGTTACTTAACTATTTCACCAAGAGGCCGTGTTTTTTGGGAGGCCTCTCGGTGCTCTATTGCTATTTATTCTAACTGCTAAAACTTTGAAAGGGTTTGGAAAAAATTTGATAGATAGATATAGTTTTGATAACTATAGTTCAAATGGTGAATGTTGTGAACAAAATTGATTTTTAGATAATTACCTCTGTAGTAATTTCTAAAGTATATGAAAGGAAGATCAATGAATCTATGTTGTTTATGATTTTGAGTAAAGTGCCCTATGTTGGCATATTGTTTGGCCTATTTTATATCTTAGTCAGCTATTTCATGGTATCTAAATCTTGAATTTCATCTGTTATCTATTATCTACAGTCGAAGTAGTTTATGTTTTTCATGAAATGCCATTGTGGAAGTGACTGTGTTTCCTTCCTATTCATTACCTGGTTATATTTACTTCACAAGTTGTTTTGAAACATATCATCAAAGAATGATATTGTTTCCTTTATAAGCTTTCTGGTTAAAAGCTAACCGATTAAATTATTTTCTCATTTCATTCAATATCATATAAGTGAGCTGTACCTATTATAAAATTCAGAGGGAAGTGATTATAAAATACACTTACCTAACTGTTAGAAATTGTTTGTCTTTTAAGGGTGATAGAGAAAACCTAAAAGATTATTTGTAAAAAGACAAATCTGTTCACTAAAAGATTTTTGGCGACTCTACTAGGGAGCGCTTACGGTGTAGACCTGTGTTTAATGTTCTATTTTATGAATAAGTTATGGTCCTACCAGCTGTGATAATACCCAATTTGGAGGAGAAACCTCCTGTTATCCAACCAGATCTTAATTTTCAAAACACTCAAGAGGATATCATTT
>MU218440.1:248218-290796 GCA_018584345.1 Thuja plicata | reverse complement strand
GTTTAATGTTCTATTTTATGAATAAGTTATGGTCCTACCAGCTGTGATAATACCCAATTTGGAGGAGAAACCTCCTGTTATCCAACCAGATCTTAATTTTCAAAACACTCAAGAGGATATCATTTTTTATTTGAACACTGTTGCTTGGAGTTTAAAGACCAGCTATCGCCAGTATCAACAAGTTCTTCTAGTTTTAGAAGAAGAGGAAGATATAGGAGAGTGGTTAAGAGGACTCCCAATCACCCAGGAGGTACAAGTTGTTGACAGAATCGCTCAGAGGTAATATGTTAGAATAATTCTGGATTCTCGACCTTACACTAGGTCTCAAAGGAAGGAGGGTATTTTTGATACTTTCTTTGAAAGCTTGCAAAATCTTCATTTTTCCTCCCCTTCCATCTTAAGACCCAAAGCAAAAATTAGACCTTTTTCTCCTCCTAAAGCTGCCCCCAATTCTTCTTCATCCTCTAGTGTCTGGCAAGCTTTAACTTTGTCTGGTATTCAAGCACCACCTCTAGTTACAATCTTTCGAAGTACAGTTATGGCTCAGCCATAGGGTGCAGCTGTTGGTCCTTTGAATTTGGGATCTCATCATTGTCTCCCTAAAGGTATTAAAGAAGTCTTACCTAAATTCTCAGGAGATGGTAAAGTTTTTGTAGATGAGCACTTGAATGCATTCAATGTAGCTACTTCCATTCTGGCAGTACAACATGAAGATGTAGCAATAAGACTCTTCACTCAATCTCTCTCAAAAGGAGCTACGGAATGGTTTGGCCATCTGCCAGCTGGATCAATCAAAAGTTGGCAAACCATGAAGATAAAATTCAAAGGGCATTTTAAAGGAGCTAATGATGAACATTCTTTGCTAGCACAATTGACACAAATGAAGAAGGAGATTCATGAGCCAATGAGAGATTATGTGGCAAGATACAAAAAAGTTATCCATAGAATCCCTGTTGCCAAAAGACCAACCCCTGAAAACCAGTAGTGTTTCTTTGTAAATTCTATGCCCCCGGACATAGGATTTCACTTAAGAAGGAGTAGACCAGCTGATTTAGTTTTTTCCCAAGGACAGGCTACTGAGTTAGAACATGATCTTATTATAGATGGGAGATGGAGAAAAGATGTTCAAAATCCTCATTCTCAACCTTCTACTTCAGCTCCTATAGATCTAGTCATTCAAAGATTATTGAATGATGTAATTGCCTTGAAAAGGCAATTACCTAAACAAGGATCTTCATTCCCTTCTCCTTATCAAGATATTAACCAAAAACAACCTAATAAATGGCACAATAAAACTCCTCTATTGCCTCCGAATCAACCAAGATTGTCCATAGAAGCCTCACCAAAATAAGTTGTCATGTGTTCCTTTCATCTAACAATAGATCATGATGGTAATTCTTTCCCTGATATGCAAAGACATGTACAAATGGAGGCTACTAAGGATGTGTTAGGGGAATGTACTATAGAAGAGCTCCTTCAAGATAGACCTGGCGACTCTGGTTCATACTTTTTAGAATATGAATCTGATTCAGAAAGAGGAGATATTCTGGTCACCCTTAGGGATCTTGCTTGTGCTATGCTTACTCGAAATCAAAATTTTTCAAAGACCAGTTCAACTCTAGCTAATCCTATCCATAAGACTTGGGATCCTATAAGTACTGCTCCTTCTTCTAGCTCTTTGACCCCTGATATTAAGGTTGTGTGAAAAGACTCTAGCTTGTCTTCTTTTGATATTGTAGAATTTTGCAAGTCTTCTACTATCCAAATCTCTCCCATAGAATATCTGAGGTTAAACCCCAAAGAATTAGACAAATTAGTCAAATATGTGAAAGGTGACCTTGCGGACTCATCACAATCTAACCAATGTGTTGTTGAACCAATTGATCAACCACTTGATTTTCCTATAGTTATTTCACTGTTTGTCATGAATCAGAGTGACACTACTGTCACTCCTACTCCTAAAGTAAAATGTGAATTTGATGAAACTAGGAAGCCTGACCCCTTTTATATTTCCCTACTCTTAAATGGCCTCAAATTGAGTAACTGCATTATAGACTCGGGGGCCTCCGATAATGTTATGCCCTCATTTGTAGCCAAGGCTTTAGGTTTAACCATGACCAAAACCTTTGGGAGGTGCTATTCAATGGATGGAAAACAAGTACCCTTAATTGGTCAAGTTAAAGATGCTCAAGCTATTTTAGCAGCCTATCCTCATAAGAGGCTCAAGCTAACTATTTTAGTAGCAGATATACCTGCAAGTTACAATATGCTCTTGAGTAGAACTTTTTGTAGAGACATGGGTGGGGACATAAAGATGGATTGGTCAGAAGCCATCATCCCTATTGGGAAGAAAAAGGTCAAACTGGAACCTGAAGCCAAGAACAAATACACTGTAATTCCATCTGATGATCCTAAAGCACAAATTTTATTTGAAGACTATGAATTTGGTAATTACATGATTTTCTCAGATGAAGCCCCTCCTATTTGTGAACATCCTGGTGGAAATGAGCAAATTTGGTTGATGGAATTTGATGGTAGTTGTGCTACTACAGGTTCTAGAGCTGGTGTAGTCTTCAAAGGGCCTGATGATCAGTATATTCCTTTTTCCTACAAATTGGATTTTAAAAATACCAATAATATCGCTGAATATGAAGCTATTTTGTTAGGGCTACGAGAAGCCAAAGCATTAGGAATAAAGGCACTTTTTGTGAAAGGTGATGCTGAGCTTATCGTCAAACAAGTAAAAGGTCATTTTTTTAGTAAAGAATGAGCGTTTGAAACATTATAGAAATTTGGTATAGGAAAAAATGGATTCTTTTGAAGCCTTTTCCATAGAAGCTATTCCCAGAATTCTCAATACAAGGGCCGATTCCCTAGCTATATCAGCATCTCTACTCCTTCCTCACCTAGATTTCAAAATAGGAACATATAGGGTTGAGATGATATATAGACCAGCTGTCCCAAATAACATTGAACACCTACAATTTTTTGAAGATGATACCCGGATAAAGGATTTTATGGCATGTGTAGAAGCTTTCTCTTCTATGTACTTTGAAGGAATGAATGAAGATAGCAGAGGGATAAATCCTAAATTCTTACAAGAAGAAGAAGTTGTCCAGTTGAAAAGCAACAAAATTCCTACAGGTTTGGTTTCCTTAGAGAACTTGTTTTCTCGAAAGGATGATAGTTTTGTTCCAAGAAAACATTCTCAATCAGATGTGAAAAAGGAATATGACAAGGTGAACATTGGCACTGTGGCTAAACCCAAGTGGATTTCTATAGGTAAAACTTTGTCTGCCCAAGAAAATAAAAACCTTCAGATCCTGTTAACAGCCTACACTGATGTTTTTGCTTGGGATTATAGTGATCTTAAAGATTTTTGGAAAGGTAAATTTAGTCATCACATCCCTCTCAAGCCTGAATCAAAACCTTTTAGGCAAAAGCTTCATAGTTACAATCCCAAGGTTTTAGAAGCAATATTAAAAGAGGTTGACAAGATGCTAAAAGCCAGAATCATCTACCCTATCCACCATTCAACCTAGATTGTGAATATTATCCCTGTCAGAAGAAGAATGGAAAAATAAGGATCTGTGTAGACTTTAGGAATTTAAATCAGGCCAGTCTCAAAGATAATTACACCCTGCCCAAAATGGAACACGTATTATAGGCAGTTGCAGGGTCAGAAATGATGTCTTTTCTTGATGCATTTTCTGGATATAATCAAGTAAGTGTAGCCGATGATGATAAACAAAAGACTGCTTTTACTACACCGTGGGGAACTTTTGCTTACAATAGAATTCCCTTTGGCCTGATCAATGCAGGGGCAACTTTTCAAAGGGCCATGGATTCCTCTTTTGCTAATTTGAAAAATAGAATCATAGTAATTTACCTTGATGATTTAACTGTGTACTCCAAAAGGAGGAAACATCATGTTCAAGACCTTAAATCAGTTCTGTAGAGATGTAGAGATCATGGCATATCACTTAATCCTAAAAAATCAGTTTTTAGTATGACCGAGTGAAAATTATTGGGACATATCATATCCAAAGAGGGAATTAAAATTGATCCCGAAAGAGTCAAGGCTATTCAACAGATCGGTCTACCTTCAACGAGGATAGGAGTCAAATCTTTCTTCAGTCAAATTAACTTTTTGAGGGCTTTTGTCCCAGATTTTTTTGAGTTAACAAGGCACATAGTGGGGATGATGAGTGAAAAACATCCCTTTAAGTAGGAAGAAGAAGGTAGAAAGGATTTTGGAGAAATTAAGACAGCCGTGGCCAATGCCCCATCTCTAGTTTACCCAGATTACAAAAAATATTTTATCATCTATTGTTACGCTTCTGATCACACACTGTCTGGAATTCTAACTCAGAAAGATGTTTTAGGAAATGAAGCCCCCATTGCTTTAATGAGTAAACCTTTAAAGAAGCATGAACTAAAGTATTCCCTAATTGAAAAGAAAGCCTTTGCTATGGTGAAATCAGTTAAGCAGTTTAGATTCTACATCCTCCATTCTCATTCTATAGTGTTTGTCCCTGATTCAGTGGTGAAGGCACTACTCACCCAACAAGAAATATCCATGAACAAAAGAGCAGCATGGGTGACAAAGATTCAGGAATATGATTTGATAATCAAACCCACTAATTTGGTTAGAGGTAGAGGTTTGTGTAAATTTATCACAAAAAATGTTAGTCATCCTGAAAATTCAGAATCTAAAATATCTCAAGTATTATTGGTTAGTTTAACAGATTCTTGGTTATGTGACATTGCCTATTTCCTGACGTATGGAGAATGTCCACAAAGGCTGTCACCTAAAGAAAGATGAACTCTGAGGCTGCAAGCTACTAAGTATGTAATATGACAAGGTGTGCTTTATAAAAGGGGTCTTGATGGTACATTTCTAAGATGTGTGGATAAAAGCCAGAAATTAAAGTTGCTCAAAACCTTTCATGAGGAGGCCTATGGAGGTCATTTCTCATCTATGGTAATGACATTCAAAATCCTCTAAAATTGTTTTTATTGGCCGGGTATGTTCAGAGATGCCTATGCATTCACCAGGAATTGCAAAAAATGTTGATTATTTTCTGGAAGACCTCAATTAGCTGCTTTACCTTTAAGACCAGTTTTGGTGAGTGAACCATTCAAGCAATGGGGTATTGATTTTATAGGCCCTGTCAGTCCTTAGTCAAGTGTAGGTCACATTTATATCCTAACAATGACTGACTACTTCACTAAGTGGGTTGAGGCTATTCCAACCAAAAAGGCTAATTCTCAAGTAGTTTGTGATTTCTTAAAAGATAACATTTTGGTGCATTTTGAAGTACCCCAAAAGATTGTAGCAGATAATGCCACTTATTTCTCTTCGTAGGAGCTTTCCCTTTTCTGTTTTGATCACAATATTTCTCTAGCTCATTCATCCAATTATTTTCCCCAAGGAAATGGACAGGCCAAGTCAAGTAATAAAAACTTGATAATGATCATGAAAAAGTTGGTAGATGATAGTGGCAAAAATTGGCATAAGAAGCTTTTAAATCTCTTTGGGCTGATAGAATTACACCTAAAAGAGAAATCGGTATGGCACCCTTTGAGTTGGTGTATGGAATTGGGGCACAAGTATCAGTTCATCTAGAACTCTCCACAGCTAAGCTACAAATGGCCATTGAGGACCAAACTTTCAAAGACTCCTTGGAGAAAAGAATTATGTACTTGCATAAATAAGAAGAAGAAAGAGAAGCTTTGGTAGATAAGATTACTGAGCATCAAGCTAGAGTGAAGAACATTTTTGATAGGAAAGCAAGACCCAAAAGTTTTCAGAAAGGAGATGAAGTTCTGCTATGGGACAAAATAAAATCTCCTAAAGGCACCCACAGTAAGTTTGAGTCACTGTGGAAGGGCCCCTTTGTTATCACTGAAGAGTTGGGAATGAATTCTTTCAAGTTGGCTTATCCAGATGGAATGATCTTACCATTTTCCTATAATGGGCAAGATCTTAAATTACTGAAGCTTTAGTCTCAGTCTTTGTGTCCTGCTGTATATATTAGGTTAGGTTTGCTTCCGTTTGGTGTGTCTTCTCTTTCTTGCAGTTTTTCTAAGCCCTTTTTGCAATAATTTGTGAAACTAGAGTAGTTGAG
Source organism: Thuja plicata (assembly GCA_018584345.1). Lineage (NCBI taxonomy): Eukaryota > Viridiplantae > Streptophyta > Pinopsida > Cupressales > Cupressaceae > Thuja > Thuja plicata. The sequence continues at coordinate 284,665 of MU218440.1, read as the reverse complement.
TTCTCTGGCTTTTGAGAAAAGCCAGTCCCCAGTCAGAGCCGATGTTAGTCCAAATCTTGATCTTTGTCCTTAGTGTTACTTTTTCAGAGCACCTTGTTATTTTGTGTATCTCAAGCTGCCTAAGAACTCATGTTTAAAATCTCAACAAAAGATCTTCCCTATGTTCCATCATTACTTGCTCAAGAGAGAAAAGCCTTTTGCTAACGTATCTTTTGAACAGGTTTGAACAGGTTTGAATAGGTTGGAACACCTATGAACAACCTTGACTCTGTTCAAGGGTGTTCAAGGATGTTCAAGCTAGTTCATATTCTTTATAAAGCAGAAGTGGGTGATTAGAATTTTCACTAAAAGGAGGTGTTTCATGATCACAGGTTACAGAACTTTGGTTGATCTAGGGTGGAAGGTTATCAGTTAAATAATTTGGCTCTTTGTACCACAGTGTTGGTGGGATATTAAGGAACGGGCTTGAATGAGGGTGAACACATACAAACATCTTTGAACTATGTTCAAGAGTGTTCAAGGATCTTTAAAAAATGACATGTGGCATAAATCAAGGATAGCCATCATGTTTTTAGACATGGGTCCCACTCGGGTAAAGATTTTAATGAAGAAGTCTTTCGGTAGTGGCTAAATCATGTCTGAGTTGTCGAATTAATGAGGAATTCATGCGACATACAAGTTTGCGCAAAGTGGCAGTAAATGATCGCATGTGGGAATGGTCACTTCTCTCTTCGAGATATTATTGTCTTAATTATGGGTAATTAATTACTCATTTGAGATGTTTCTTTTAAAAGCCCTCCTTGGCATTCATTATTTTTGAATTATTGTTGTTCTCTATATGTGCAAAGAATGGAAGTAAGGGTTTTTTAGAGATCTAGTTGTAGAATTTTCCTCAGAGATTAAGGTAAGTTAGGTTGTCACTCTTCCAGTGTTTAAATTTAAAAGCTGGTGAATTTTACAGGGGTTTCTGTAGCAATTTACAGTCTGTTCTTGCAAAAATGAAGTCAGCATTTCATTTCTTTGGGAATGTGTCTAGTTTAGTCTGTAAAAATTCTATCATAATAGACACAGACCTAGAAGGGTATGATATTGAAGGGATAGTTGATAGGCTTACTGCATGTGTTGAAGAAAATGTCCCTTCTATGGAAATTTTGAGTAGTGGGTTATGTATAGTTGCATGTTTCCCTCTTGTAGTGGTTTTCCCTGAGCTTATCCATGAATGTATTAAACATTATGACCAGCGAACTAAGTCAATTCTTAACAGAAATGATGAAGTGTTGATGGCCGTAAATAGAGGAATTGTTGCCTTGGCTTTCCAAATCCAAGAATGAACTTTTTTAGTGTTTTCTCCTGCCAATCTCTAGTTAAGTTCAAGCCTAATGCTAATGCGAACCGTACTTCCATGGCTAAGTATTGGTTGATAAATGCCCAAAGAGGAGGTTCTCGTTTTCCAAATAAGTTAAACAAAAATCACATGTATCCGTACATTAGTGATATCATGGTAATGTTGCATAGAGTTGGAGGGTCACCTGAGGCTTCTTTGTTTGCAGATTGGTTATTCTGCTATGCAAAAATTATTTTAGAGGGCAAGCATAAGCTGGATTGGGTTGAGTTAATTGTAGAATCCATGAGGGAATAGTTGAATATTTCCAAGCATACTGGCTATAGCTTTTATATGTCTTCTTATCTCATGTATTTTTCAGCATGTAGTAGGATATGGAGTGGCATGGTTCACAAGCCTTGGATTGATGGCATGTATTTGTTTAAATATTTCTCTATGATTCACAAAGATAGTGTGATTTAGAATTATAGGAGAGTTCATGATACTTTTATGGGAAAGCTTTGCTTTGAAATGTCTGGAGATTCGGCCAGGAGGATGAGCTTAGAAGCTCAGCACTTTGTGACTAGGTTTGGGAGTTATTATATCCAATTCCCTAAGTTCTCTTATTTAAGAATTGGTGGTTTTGAGGATTCACCTACCAAATTGCCTCGATATGCATTTGACTATTTTATTTTTGCTAAAATCTGTAGACAGCTTGCCATCGTGCTAAAGTGTTTCCTTCCTGGAGACTAAGGTGAAAAAATATTCCCATTGTAGCTAGGGAAGCTTTCATGTCTAACCTTTGAAGATGCCATAAGTATCAGAAGTGACCTCGGTCATTTTGATTTCAAGTACTACATATAAAGAACAGGCTTCGATAACAAAATTTTTGCTAGCGGAAGCCTGGGTTTAAGGTCTCACATGTTTCCAGTCCCCCATTTAGAGGATTTTTGGGAGGATTGTGTAAACAAATCTCAAGTCATGACCAGAAGCCATAGTAGACTCTGCATCTCTCAAATTTTGTCCATGAGAATACAATTAAGCATAGAGGGAGTAACAAATGATGGTTCTGATTGATTGAACCTAATTTCAAAAGACTTCTCGATACTGAAGAGGTAGATGTTGATTGGTCAAAAGAGGAAGATGATGACATTCAAAGAAGAACACAACATGTTCTCAAATTAACTGAGAAGTGGCTACAAGAAAAAAAAGAGCAGTCCAGTCCTAAAAAGACTGGAAATAAATCTTCAATTTTTTTTACTTCCCCCTTTATTTCTAACACGCCTAAAACATTTGATAATGCAGGTTCATCTGGTAACTAGCAGAAGAAAGCATCTAAAAAGAAGTTTGTTGCGGAACTTTCATCTGTGGTTTCTCCTCAACGTATCACCAGGTCACGCTCCTGATCATAAAAGAAGGAAAATATGACTCAAGAACAGACAGAGACAGTGAATCTGGAAGATGACAAATTTGAAGACTTGAATTATCAAATTGGTGATGATGACCAAATTGGGAAAGATCTTTTTGATCTGGAAGATGTAACCCCGGATTTAATGGACACTCCTGTTAAAGTTAGTCCCCAACTGGAAACAACTAGTGAAATTCCCAAATGGTTGACTTCCTTAGTCAATAAAAAGGAAATTTTGATTCTTGTGTCCATACCAGTACAAGATATTGTGAGTAAGTATGCTCAGAAAACCCCTAAAGCCAAGAAGGTGAAAATCATAGTGCGCATGTTTTTTGATGCTAAGACTGGAAAGTGGAAGATCGAGGTCACTAATTATAGGCCTAAGGAAGATAAACTAGATGTGGCAATTAAGGACTTTGAAGTTACCAAAATTGAGTTGGGAACAATGGACAGAGCTGGGAAAAACCACTTATTCAAAGAAACAGCCCAACAAATGCTGATTACATTGGTGCAGGATAGCAAAGAAAAGAAAGAATATAAATAGACCATTGTTTCACTTTCTCAGTTTATTAACACATTTTGCAACTTTGATGCTACCCCATTATCTCAGTCTTCTCAAGTGTTCGATCCCAATTCCAAAGAAAATAAGACTCTACTGAATCAAGTTCAAAGGAGATGAACTCTAGTTTCTTCAGTGGATGAATGGATGGTTCAAGTGCTAAATAATGGTAGATAGTATATTAAAGATTCTCATTCAATTCTTCATAACACCGAGACAACTATAGGGGAACTACAGGCTCAATGTCAAGTATGGGGTATAGATGAAGAAAAGTGGGTGTCAACAATGACCAAATTTATGGAAATTGAAAGGCATGGCTTTAATAAATTCTATGCAGAAAAGTCACTGAAAGGTGTCGAGGAGTCCTACTTCTTCATACTAAGAAAAAGCATCAGCTGGCGTATTGCCCTGATAAGAAGTGCCATTACAGAGAATAAAGAATATGAAGCTGAAGCAAAGCAAATCCAAAAGGCTTCCCTAACAGAGTTGAAAGTGATTAATTTCACTTATACCTACCCCTCTATCTTCGGTGAAAAAGAACTGAAAGGTGCATTGGATGCTTTTGAATCAGCTATTAAAACTATCAGAGACAAGATCCATCCCAAGGCCTCTGATTTGACCTAGATAGCAAGGATTGAATCCATGCTTTATTTGTGTGTTGATCAGTTATCTAATGTTACTGATAGGGTGAAAAAGCTAAGCTGGAATAAAGACACCTCCATGGCTCGAATAGTGAACTCTAAAATCCCACACCTATCACTTTCCAAGGAATTATTTCAAGCATACAAAGAATTGAAACTGACTCAATTGGTTACCGATATTGAAGGGAGTCCAATGATAAGCGAGGATCATGCCTTAGATAAAGAGCCTGATTCTGCCATCTAGTTTCCTATTTTTACTATGTTATTATGCTAAACTTTAAGGACATGTGTCCTCTGACTGATGGATTAGTTACTTAACTATTTCATCGAGAGGCCGTGTTTTTCAGGAGGCCTCTCGGTGCTCTATTGCTATTTATTCTGACTGCTAAAACTTTGAAATGGTTCGGAAAAAATTTGATAGATAGATATAGTTTTGATAATTATAGTTTAGATGGTGAATGTTGTGAACAAAATTGATTTTTAGATAATTACCTCTGTAGTAATTTTTGAAGTATATGATAGGAAGATCAATGAATCTGTGTTGTTTATGATTTTGAGCAAAGTGCCCTGTGTTGGCATATTGTTTGGCCTATTTTATATCTTAGTCAGCTGTTTCATGGTATCTAAATCTTGAATTTTATCTATTATCTATTATCTACAGTCAAAGTTGTTTATGTTTTTCATGAAATGCCATTGTGGAAGTGACTGTGTTTCCTTCCTATTCATTACCTGGTTATATTTACTTCACAAGTTGTTTTGAAACATATCATCAAAGAATGATATTGTTGCCTTTATAAGCTTTCTAGTTAAAAGCTAACCGATTAAATTATTTTCTCATTTCATTGAATATCATATAAGGGAGCTGTACCTATTATAAAATTTAGAGGGAAGTGATTATAAAATACACTTACCCAACTGTTAGAAATAGTTTATCTTTGAAGGGTGATAGAGAAAACTTAAAAGATTATTTTTAAAAGACAAATCTATTCGCTAACAAATCCCAATCAAGATAAAAGCTTTTTTAATAATAAAAATTATTTTGGATTCATACCTATCTATACTAGGTTAACCATTCCAAGGAAACATTTCATAAAACAATTTTTCATTTTTCCTATTAATTTAATCAACATAATTTCATCAAAACTAATTAAACATGGCACATACATGCTAACATGTATATAAATATATTTCCATCTCTAAGATGCAGTAGTAAGCATGAGTGAATATCTAAATACACAATCACACAATATTCCACATTACCAGGAATACACATCACGATAGAGGGCCCAAGAGCGGCTAATGCCATCATGGTCCAGGGTACAATATACTGATCTCATCTGAACACATAACCATATTCCATGATACATGATCCCAAAATCCATGATACATACCTCAAAAAGTGGCTTGATGGTGTTGAGAATGCAGTCATATATGGCTCTCGCACACATATGGTGAGATTCCCCCATACAATTCCATGTGATCTACCCCTTATTTATGTAAGGTGTTTAGCCTCCAAGGAGTAATCACCACTCTAAGGTGGGAAATGGATACTAGCTACATAATAGCCTCACATACCCCCATACTCAAAGGTTCCCTATGTCTGCATCCTCGTATACACTCACTAAGTCTACCTCCTGCATCCTTGGTGAGGAATCACATTACTACACATGGAGAACACTCAAATACACTAGGAAAACATTAGTTTAGCCACTCAAAAGAGTAAAATAAAACATAATCAAAGGAAACAAGTTGCTAATTTCAAAAATAAGTAAAAAAATAGAATATATCACAACATTAAATCATTACAACAAGATTTTCAAAATTTTGTGCCTAAACCATCGCAAAAGATGATAAACAAGTTGCTGACCCACACTAGCAAATAAAAGTTACCATGAAATTGCACAACACATTACTGTGTGACTACATATATAGCCACCTCACGAGGAAGGAGGGAACAACGTCTGGCTTTTGCATTAGCCCATCATGTGATGACCCAATGGTCTACTATCACATGTTCTAGGGTATTCACCTCAGAAACACCCTACATTAGGTGGCACAGAATAAGAATGTCAACACACTTGGCATGACAATACACCAAGTGAAAAGGGCGCACATTGGTTGTATGTCACATAGCAGTGTTCCTCGCCGAGAAGGCATGTGCAGACCACACCCTGCATATCAATATCCCTCAAAGGCCATTGGCATAGCCAAAGGTATACATGGCTAGGGTCCACCCATATGCCTACCGCATCTAAATAACTGAGCATCCATGGGTACCCTCTACAAGTATGCAAGCATCTCCAACATGCTCTGCATCAAGTAGGAAAAATAAAACATACATATAAGTATATATACTGCACCTTCACATAACTCTAGGCATCATGTCCTCAAGCTTAGCTTTCTACCATGAGAAACATGGCCTCACTATCCACACTATATTAGAAAAGTATTGGGTGTGGCATCGTACCCCTTTGCATCATGTCAGAGCATGTGCGGATACGTTATCCATCACAACATGAGAAAAAATCTCCCTCCACATGTTGGACCATCAAGAAATGTGTATATCCATAAGTCATATCTATGTCCATAAAATATCATCTCAAGTACTGGTATCATACTCAAGAACTGTGGGGATTGAGCTATGCACTTATGAACCATGTATTTGGGTCCATCATAAGGGGTAGTAGTAAATTACCTCCTCCCTTGAGTAGTGGAATCTAAGGTTTCTTCCTACCTCCATTACACGTACGTCATCCTTTCTACCAAAGGAAGTGGTAATGATAGTATCGTACTACCCCTTTACGTACTGAGTTATCAAAAAGTATTAATTTCTTCCCCCTTGAGTAGTTGAAGCTAAGGTCACTTCATCCCACCATTATTTGTACACCATTAATTCTACCCGAGAGGTTGGAAATATTTACCATTCCTTTAATTAAGTACAACACATAGGTTGGCACTCAGTAGGGTAACAATCATGAAACAACACATAAATGGTATGGTTCTCCCATACTCATAACACACATAAATTCCATGGTCGAGTGTTTGATTACACCACCACATGGCACACCAAGTAATTATAGGTTTCACACAACACCCATCATGAGCACTGTTATAGGCTCTTTCACGTACACAAGGGGTATAATAAACATTTTATTCTATCCACATTCCATCATACTCTCATGCCATGGGAAAAAACAACATCTTCCAACAAGATGAAATAGCATGATAATGTAGGAAATTTGTAACTACTCATCACAAGGAAACCCAGTTTCACATGAAGATAGCACACACATAATCCCCCTCTAGGAGAGTAATTCACCTATATGCATTTACCACTACATTACACATTTAACTCCAAACAATATATGTCTTAACTCTTACTAAGTTCATGATGAAAAGTTTCCCCTAAATAACAAGAGAAAGGAGAGATTGTTCCTAACATACCATTGCAATTTGCACATGACCGGGAATACATTTCTCTAGTCCTCTATGCAAGCTTCTAAATGAAGTTACCTCTTCTACTTTTACTTTCAAGTCTAAAATTACATATGAATCTAGGGTTTTAGGCCCCTTACCTAAATTTTTCTAGCCCACAAGTTATATATACCATCAATGATACTATCATGTTCCCTTAACTACCCTCTTTTGATTTATGAGACATAAATAAGGGAACAACTATTTATTTTCTTTGCTAAGGATTATTTCCAAAAATCTAGATGTAATTCATATAATTATGCATACAATAGAAATTATCTAAAACATAGTTAATGATTTATCTTCGAACATGCTATCACAACATATTTGTATATAATCACAAAAAGGAAGTACATATGAGGAAAAATTAGTAATCCCTACCAATAAATTAACATTTTGTTATAACAAAAGAAGCAACAAGGTTATCCAAAGATCCCAGTGTTGCAACATGGCTCTGATACCAATTGTAATGCCCAACTTTTAAACACTTGATTGGACATCACACAACCTATTTGTTCTACTCAAAACTTAACTAATTTGCATTAATAATTTTTTTTCACAAAACACAAAAAAAACATACTAGATTGATTAAAGAAAAGATCATAGCGTACTTGTCTTATCATTTATCTATAATTTAGAAGGACTATGAATCTACTTAAAATAATATATATTATAATTTTCAAAATAAAAAAAACAAATCAAGTCATTACATACCTGAGTTTCTCTTTCTTGCCTGGGTATCATATTCTCCTTGCCTCTCTATTTCCTGCACCTATATATATGGCTACACAACTAGATGCATGATATAAATTCATTGATGATCACATACATGATTGTAAGGTAAGATCATCAATAACTTAGCTAAATCAATCAAAAGGTATTTGAAACTAGTTTCATAAAGAGATGAAAACTATGCAAATTATTGGTAAGGGGTGGCAAGATCGGGGAAGAACTCAAAAGTGCAAGACCTAAGGGCCAGACCTAATGCCTCAGGGGCTCATCATTGATGGCCTTACCTACATAAATCATAGAGACATCATATTTTGACTTACCTTTAAATTTAGGAGTGGGTATGCAACCCTTTCTAGGGTCTAGTCCCCAGATAGTTTTTCTATTGTCGGCTGCCACCCACCTTGGTGAAACAAGCCCTCGAATCATCTAACCACTTGAATCAAATTTATAAATCTTATAATATGGTTCTAGTCAAGGTTACAATAGTATCACTTCCATCTCAAGATGAAGGTTTACACTGATTCATATGAAAAAATACTTTTATCTGGCTTATTATTAGTAAGAGTCACAAGGGGAAAGTATATCACGAGAGATGTAGAGTTAGTGGACAAAGAGTTCAATGTGGTTAATAAATAGAAACTTGATCTGAAGGAAACATAACCTATGTATTAGGATGTTAACAACTCTTTAAAATGAATACCAAGTCGCGGTATATCAAGACAGTTGGGACTTTGGTTGATAAAAAGGGTCATAATAGCTCCCATTGTGAGTGAGTAATACCAAGACAAGACTTTAATTTATAAATGACCATCATGAAGTAATGGAATTGATAACCCAAGGAAATAACCCAAGGATACATAGATGACAAGTATGCACCACCTCTAAACATCATGTGGAAGGTAAGTATAACATAGCATAACAAAATCAATACATAGAATTGTGTGTCATGGCCTAGTGTTATTAAAGTGTGAACGTAAACAATTCATTGAATAACAGAGAAAAAAAATCAACTTTATTGAAGACAATAATAAAGATGTAGTCAAAATCATTAGTTTTAAATCATTAGGGCGAGAATTATTCAATAGAGAACATTAATAATCTATAACAAACTTGGATCACTATCTTCCACCTTTCAATTATATTATCTATGATATTATTTATGATGAAATTTTTTAGAAGCAATAATAATACAACTCCAACAACTTCATATTTCTGGTAGTTTTAGAGTGATGAGGATTGACTTTAATCATAAATTTATTTTTAGTAGATATTACAAATCCCTTCCATATAATTCTTAAGTAATTGCGAATGTTTTGATTTACATATCTCCTTAAGTATTTTCTATGTTTTCAGTAATATATATATGTGGAAGTTTACCACATCTCAACACCAATGTACCAATATGCCCCACCATTATTTATTATATTTTCATATATGTTCGTCTTCATAAGTAATCCTTCTCTTCAATGGAAAGACTAATATTTTTATAAAATTGTAATAGAATAAATTCTCAAATATATCATATTAGAATAATTAACATAAACTATTTTGACAACTTATAACAGCAGCAATAATTTTGTATGAATACATTAAGGATAAATATACTTTAAATATAAACACCTTGAAGAATCAAAACCAACTCAGATTTTCATCTCTCTTACTTATATGATATCACGATAACATCATAACAATTATAGTATTTATATGAAGACAAGATAGCAATTAAATATTTATTTATAATATCATAACAACAACAATAACTATATAAATAACACATCAAGAAACCTTTCAACATAAAGTTTTCTTCTACCATTTAATGATAACAATTTAATAGCACCAATGTTTATATGAAACAACATAAATAATATGTATTTATCATGGCTGCATTTTAACAACATCTCATATAATATGTATTTATCATGGCTGTATTATAACAACATCACATATAATATGTATTTATCATGGCTGTATTTTAGCAACAACACATATTATATGGAGGCAATATTAATGATAAATTTATCTTAAGAACCTATATCTATCTCATGACTAATAAGTCTTGAAGAATAAACTCATGATGATATAACAATATTCCAGTAGAATAGATATCACCATATCCTCCATGTCAAACAAAAAAAACTACCCAAAAATTTATGATCAAGGACTCACTACACCAAAAGTGCTCTTTTATTCTTATATATAGTTTACAGATCTTGATGCTTAGCAGTTGAAATCAGAAACTATTTCTTTATCTATTGTCAGCTAAAACTCAGTGAGCAAAAGTCAGTTGAAATATATTTCCCCAATAATATAATTCCTTATTACTTTCTTTTCTATTGACTGCAATTTAATGGAGATAAACTTTATAGACTATGATATATAAAAAGAAGAAACACAAATAAGTGATAAATTGTTACCATTGCAAGCTTGAGGATAAATACCTAGAGTATGATGCCCACAACATTTTCTTGTCAAATGCAATTTTTTTGTGGAATTTCTCAAGCCAAAATGATAATATAGAAAACTTGGGCAACAGTCTTTTGAATGCCCAAAATGAGTTACTTCAGTCATGCACTTTTAACCCATATTAATTCTCTCCATAGAACTTCAGGAAAATGTGGCTAGTAGGTGTAATGCCAGGATAAATAACCTTTGCCAACATCCTCACCCAGAAATGATTTCTAAAGGCTTTTTTAAGATTTTAAAAAAAGCTGCTGAAACTGAAAGGATTCACGCCAAAAACCAAGGAACAAAGACAACCAACATAAGACATAATACAATAATCCACAGCTCCAGAAAAGATTTTTGTTTTGATTCCCCCCAAATGCTCTTACTCGATATTCATAATACAGAAATAAAACTAGGGCATGAGGACTGTTCAATGATTTCATCTTATGAAATACAATGAATACCCGATTTTATTTTAGGAAATTACCACGACTATATGGTTTGCAGATGAAAAAGAAGGCTGATTTGGAGTCTCGGGTTTTTTTTAAAAAAACATCCACTTTCATTTCTTTTCCTAGGGTACGTGCAGGACATGCACCCATCCTCCTTGCACTTCCCATAAAGTTATCTTGGCTATCTGTGCATACATTTAAATTGCCAGAAAAATGGCTCTTCGCTATCTGGGCAATCAACTATGTAAATTGACATAACTATTTTATCATCCTACACAGGCAATTTACTGATTTCTTGAGTCTCTCCCAACGAGAAATATGTGGCCACGATGTGTAGTTTATCTATCATTGAAGGCCACAACTTGCCTAAATATTAAATTGCAACATGCATTATTATTGATGGCTATTTGCATTCTAGAATGTAATTATTCACTATTTGAAATTAAAAGTTCTAATATATCAATAATGAATTAATCCATTCTATTATTAAATTTATTATTAAGATCTCATACTTAAAATTTGTTATTAATTTAAAATTGATATTTACTACCTTTAATATTATATCATAATTTTTGTTAAAAAAATATTATACTAGTACAATGTAATTCTTTTAAATATAAACTACTACTTCTTAATACTATTTAACCAACATTATATTGATAGTTATTCATTATTAATGATGTCTTATAATGTAATTTTAAATGATATTAAGGTTTGAATAATATTTTTAAATATTGCAATAATCAGTAGGGTATGGACACATACACAAATAGATAAATCAAAGGTCTAAAAATCAAGGGAAGGTGCAATCATACAAAATAATATAGTTAGACTTATTTTCTAAATAAACCACTTTTGGACATTATTTGTCCATACACAATTGATGACCCACTACTCCAAATGTTTGGTGATTGATTCCTAATCTGTATTGGTTGTTAACACAAGTCTATTCTTGTTCATTGCTTAACTTGTCTAAGAATTCCTTATTAGAAATGCCATGTAATTTAACTCTTGGTTCATCACGAGGATGCGCTAAAAAAAACTTGTTTATTTTATTAACCCTATAAATGATATAACTTCAATAATTACTCTTCTTCCACTATAAATTTATATAGAAGTAAATTAGTTCACATAATAAATGTTACCACATGATTTAAATCTTCCACCAAAATTTCTCAGTACTACTCATATTGTAAAATTACCATGTAAAATTGGAGTTAGCATTCACATCTTCAAGAAACTACAAATGTCCTAGAGAGAAATAAATATATGCTAACTAGGCACATTGAATCATTTAAAATAATGCACTTACCTTCTCATCACCTGATTTATTTTGTTCCACTTACTTCCTTCAACTCTTCACACCATGACAGGGTTAGTGGGGCACTACACTATCGCCAAAATGGTATCATAAGGAATAATTTACCCCCTCACACGAGAGCCAATTTAATTAGTTTATTAAAAAAGTACAAGCATATTTTTGCTTGGTCTTATGAGGATCTTAAAGCCTATAAAGAGGATTTGTTTTAGCACGAGATTCCTTTAAATCCTTATGTGAAACATCTTAACAAAAATAAAAGGCCTATCAATCCTTTGCTAGCATAAAAAATGCAGGAAGAATTGATGAAACTCTGGGAAGCCCAAATAATAAAACCAATAAGATATTCATTATGGGTCTCAAATCTTGTGCCAGTAAGGAAAAATAATGGAGATATCAGACTTTTTGCTAACTTGAGAAACCTTAATGTGGCATCACTTAAAGATAATTATTCCTTTCCTAATATGGAGGCAATGCTACAAAGAGTTACAGGGTGTGACCTTCTATCCATGATGGATGGATTTTTTGGTTACAATCAAGTTTTAGTCAAGGAGTAGGAGCAATTCAAGACACATTTTACTACCCCTTGGGGAACTTATGTTTATGTTAGAATGTCTTTTGGTCTCATGAGTTTAGGGGCCACTTTCAAGAGAGAAATGGATGTTTCTTTTATTCAGAAAGGGTTGAGGACCATTGCAACCATCTAGAAAAGATATTTGGAGCCACTTTTCAGAGAGTAATAGATGTTGTTTTTAATGTTTTCTATCAGAATGATCTCACTTCATATTTAGAAAGGGCTAAGGACTATTTAAGGCATCTAGAAAATATATTTGGTAAAGATTTGGAGTTTGGAGTCTCTCTTAATCCAAAGAAGTGCCATTTTGTTGTTTCAGAGGGGAAGTTGCTAGGACATATAGTGTCCAAGAGGGAGTGAGAATAGATCCAGAGAGGATTGACACTATTAATTTTATAATTCCTCCCAAGAACATCGAAGGGGTCCAATATTTCTTGGGCAAAATAAATTTTGTAAGAAGGTTCATTGTCAATTTTGCAAAAATCACAAAGCCTATTGCCAAGCTACTAAAGAAAGATGTTAAATGTGCTTCGAATCCAGAAGCTCAACAAGCTTTTGAGAGAATTAAATTTGATATTTAGGAAGCACCAGTATTAAAATCTCCTAATTATGAGTTTCCTTTTTCTATTTTCTCATTCGCTTCATTCCATACTATTGTTGTAGTGCTGTTAGAAAAGGACAAGGAGGGATTTGAGCATCCAATTGCATTTTTCAGAAAATCCTTAGAGGTAGCTGAGTTGAATTATGAAATCATGGAGAAAAAATATAATGCCTTAGTTAAGGCTATCAAGGGTTTTAGGCCTTATTTAGTATGTTCTAAAGTGGTGGCATATGTACCTCATGCTGTTGTTAAAGATATATTGTCACAAAGTGAAGTTACCAGCAAGAGGTGTAGGTGGATCAACATAATACAAGAATTTGATCTAGAGATCCAAATCACCAAATTATTATGAGGCTTCAGACTAGAAAATCTCATGAAAGATTCAAGAATGGAGCTTACTCAAGTGAACAATGTGCAAGCAAGTGAAATGCCAACTAGCATTGAGATGCAATTATGGTATGTTGATATTGTTTATTTTTTGAAGACTAATAAGTGTCTAGAGGACATGATAGAGAATCAAAGAAGGGATATTAGAATTAAGAGTTAGAAGTATGTATTAATTCAAGGAGAATTATATTAAAAAAGTAGAGATGGAATTATTTTGTTTTGTCTTGATAGGGCTCAGTTTGAGAAGGTGTTAAAAGAAATACATAGTGGTGTTTGTGGAGGCCACTATTCAGCAAAGACAACTACACATAATATACTTAGAGATGGTTATTATTGGAATTGTTTGTTCAAGGATACTCATCAATTTTTGTAGAAGTGTGAGGCTTTCAAAGGTTTTCAAAAAAGCTAGTGTATTCAGGGGGTTTTCCTTTGAATCCAATTTTGGTTGAAGTCCCTTTTTCCCAATGGGGTATATTTTATTGGTGAATTTGTAGACATTTAGTGGGGGTCATAGTTGGATCCTTGTTTCCACATACTTTTAAAAAATGGGTTGATGCTATACCAACCAAGAGGGAAACCAGCAAGGTGGTCATTGATTTTCTGATAGATAACATCTTGACCAGATTTGGTGGGCCAAGAAAGTTAGCTATGGATAATGCTATGTGTTTTAGGTCTGAAGAATTCATAGAAATTTGTGATTAGTATGGTATTGTGATTTCATATTCTTCACCATATCATCCACATGAAAATGGGAAAGAAAAATCCAGCAACAAGAGCATCATGAAGATTATCAAAAGAACACTAGAAAAGAATAAGAGGTCGTGGAATTCAAAGCTTAAGTTGGCTTTGTGGGTTGATAGGGTAACAATGAAAAGAGTTATAGGTGTATCTCATTTTGAATTGGTTTATTTAACACAAGCTAGGTTTCCATTAAATAATTTGTTACCAGTCTACAAGTTCATCCAAGATGAGGACATAGAAGTGACTGAGCCAATGCAACACAAAATGTTGTAGTTGGTAAAAATGGATGAGATAAAAAATGATACACAATTGCAGAATCAGAAGATCCAACAAAAGTCTAATTACTTATTTGATAAGAGAGCATCAGAAATAAAATTTCATGTGAATGACATAGTGCTCCAATGGATCACAAGGTTAGAGGAAAAAGGAAAGCATGGAAAGTTTGAGTCATTATGGTTAGGACCATTTGTTGTGAATGATTTACATGGAAAAGACTCCTATTTCTTGTAAAGTCCTACCAGTGAGATATAGGATCATCCTATGCATGAGAAATTCTTGAAACCATTTTTCTCCTGATTCTTTAGTCATGCACAATGATGTAAATATTTGTTTCTTTTCCTGCTTTTCCTATTTTTTTATGTTTTTACTGTGGGGTTGTATTCTTGCCATGATCTTCTTTCCTTAGAGATCTAGAATCTAGTGTTGAAATTGCATTCAACCTTCCCCAGTCAGAGCCTATGTTAGCACTATTAAAATCTTGAGGCAAATCTAGTCTAAATGATGAAAACTCTGCTAGGTCTTTCTATCTTCTTAGGCCCTAATTTCAAATTTCTAGCCATTGGTGGAAAATCCCTAAGTTTCTAGCTCACGTTATAAAATGAGGTTACCTTTTTGGGTCACTTAAAATATTTTTAGCCCATGTGTCCTTTTGTTTCATGTCTGAGCGGGGTCATTCCTTGTTTATTTTTCCTAAGTCTCGGTAGGGGATGAATTAATTTTATTTTATTCGCCTAGGTCCTAGGCCTCATTTTACTTTATGTCTTTTCCATCTCCCATGCATGTATTTCTTAATCTAACAATTGTCGCTACCTCTTCATCACTAGGATGAAGATTTTTAAGCTTCAAGGCAATGTACTATGTTTACGGGTGTCCTTCCATGGTCAAAGATAATGCAAGTTCATCTATCGTCAGATTTTTTCTATCATGTGGCAGGCATGTTCCCTCAATGTGCAAGAGGCAATTAGTTTAACCATCAACTAGGCATCGCGCCCTTTTTCCATGTAGCATTGTTGATATCATCATTTCCAAGTTTTTAAGGGCTGATAAAGGTTGTGCAAATGTGAGAAGATATACAGTTACTGCTTTCCCTTGATCACAGAGATGAATCTTTTTATTGTTCAAGGCATCATGACAGAGTGCCACGTATTTTTGGCAGGGCCAGGCTAAAGTCAAAGGATGATTAAAGAGTGGTTAGTTCAGATTTCATCATGTGGCTAGTGCTTTGCCTCAAGCAAAAGATGCATGAAAGATAGTTTTTAAGGAAATGCATTGCTGAAACAAGTGGCGGTTAGTGGGTTCAGATGAGCAACAAGGTAATAAAATTAAAGAATAGTCAAGTTAGATTTTATCCAGTGGTGGACACTTTGCCTTATGAAAAATATTCATAAAAGATAACCTTTGAGGCATTGTATCTTTATGAAACATGTCCTATCATGGAGGTTGGACCTACGGTCAGTAAAGTGGTGGTTAGGTAAGCCGTAGTCAAGTTAAAATAGATATAATGGTCAATGCAAAGCCTTAATGTAGAGATACAAAGATATTAGTCTTTGAGCCATTGCGCCTATGTGACACCTAGCATAATCTGATCTTGTGCCCAGATAACTTAAAGGAGATCTGAGACTATGTTTTAAACTTGTGTTGAGATTTGATCTCGGTCATCCAAGCCTCTTTCAATGCAATGGTGACCATTATAACTGGTATAATTGAATTTTTAAATCCACGCAAAAGGTTTCTAGGCCATGACAGTGCTCTTCTAGGCTGCAGTGGTAAATGGATAGATCTAATCATCTAGCTTTCATTTATGAGGGTATGTAAGATTTATTTTTTGATATTTTGGGGCCTCATAAATTTTTCTTGGTGGCACGCTAGGGTTTGATCTGATTCTTTAGTATTTTATACTTTCTTGGCTCTCTATCCAATTTGGCTTAACGATGACATGTTTCCCAAGTCCTGGTGGTTGTGTTTTAGGGTTTCCTTGTGCCTCTAATGCAGTCTAGACTCGTGGTTTCCTTTGGGGGTATATCTAGGGCTCTTTGTATTTTTGTGAGGGATGGGAATTTTATGCCACAATAAGGCTTGTAAGATCTGCATGTTAAACTAAGACTATCAGTGGTATTTTGGCTCTGATTTTTCATGCTTAGATGTTTTATCAATGAGATTTGACTGTATTTCCTTGCATTTTGTGAATTCATATTGAATTATAACATCTTCATTTTGGTTTCTTATGCTCATTTGGTTTGCTTGTTAAGGACTTTCAATCCATCACTCTGTAAGGCAGAGGATCTAATTTCTTTAGGGTTTCTTTTAGAGAGAATTAAATATCCTTAAATAATTTTAGCGAGTAAACAATTGAAGTGAATTGGATAATTACATCTTCTTCTAGGAAGTTTGAATTGAGTATGTAAGGCATAGTCAAGTTCAATAATCATTTGTAGGATTTACATTTTATGTATGCTTTTGTTAAGATTTTTTGGATTTAAAGTGACTCCATACCCACTGGATAGGGCACTAGTCTAATGTGTTAGATTTTTGGTTGTCATCCAATTTTATAAAACCTGTTACCATTTACTTATTTTATACTACATCCACCATTCCTACCTGCTTATGAGGTTATTATAGTTTGTAGGAAGAAGATAGTTAGTGCCCACCTGAGTTTGTGGAGCTCAAAGTGTGGAATGTTTTAGGACCTTGTTGAATGTTACTTCTTCTCCTTTTTGAAATCAGTGCATGGGTTTATAGAGGAAAATAACTGAGCTGAAAGTATACAAAGATCAACATGAAAAATAACTAACACCTCCCACCCTTAAGGGACATAAGTCATCAAATTGACTTTATACCAGGAGCATCCTTTCCTAATAAGGTAACATATAATATGACTCCCTAACAAAATGAAAAAATATCCAAGCAAGTCCATGAATTTCTAGATAAGGGTTTGATAAAAAAGAGCATGAGACCTTGTGCAGTCCCATAATTTTTAGCCCCAAATAAGGATGGGAAATGGAGACTTTGCACTGACAGCAGAGCTATAAATAAATTAAGAATAAAATGCAGATTCCCTATTCCAATAATAGAAGATTTATTGGATCAACTAGGCAATGTATGCTACTTTTCCAAGAGTGAATTGAAGGTGGCATACCACCAAATCAAGATTAAACCACAAGATGAATGGAAAATGACATTCAAAATAGTAGAAGGGCTGTATGAATTTCTTTTCATTCCATTTGGGTTGAGTAATTCACCATCAACCATCATGAGGCTAATGAATGAGATCTTCCATGAGTACAATGGAAAATTTCTTGTAGTCTACCTAGATGACATTCTGATACATAGCAGCAACAAGAAAGAACATCTAAAGTATTTGGAGCTAATATTAAGGATATTTCATGAAAATAATATAATGATTAATTTGGAGAAATGTGTTGTTATTCAGGAAGAAGTCATCTTTTTCAGCTTTGTGAACTCCAAGGGCACACTAAAAATGGATCCTTCAAAAGTGGATGCAATCATTAATTGACCAGCTCCCCAAAACCAAGGTGATGTAAGGATTTTTCATCACTTAGTCACATTTTATAGAAAATTTATTAAAAATTTCAGTCATGTGTGTGCACCAGTGCTTGACATCATCAAAGGTGGCAAAAAGACTAAATTTTTTTGGACTATTGAAGCTAATAATGCATTTAAGTATCTAAAATCTAGGGTAGCACAATACCCCATCCTCACCCTCCCTGATTTCACCAAAGTATTTACAATTGAGATTGATTTAAGCACTTTGGCAATAGGGGTTCTTTTAAGCCAAGATGGGAGACCTATAACATTTTTTTCTGAAAAACTAAATGATGCAAAGAAAAGATACTCCACATATGACCTAGAACTATATTCCTCATTATAGGCCCTAAAGAAATGGAGGCACTACATTTTGCACAAATAATTTGTTGTTTACACAAATAATCATGCATTGAGTTATCTGAATTCTCAAGATAAGTTGAGTGTTAAACATATTAAGTGGATGGAATGATTACAAGCCTATTCATTTTCAATTAAGCATAAGAAAGGTATATCTAACAAAGTGGATGATGACCTAAGTAGGATAATAGGATTGGTGTGAGAAATCAAAATTCAAAGCATTGGTATTGATGCTCTAAAATATTTGTATGTAGTAGGCCCAGATTTTGGTGAAGCATATGAGGTATGTAAAAATCTTGTTGAAAAATATTATACTAATATTTTAGAATTCCTAATTCAAGATGGGTTACTGTTCAAAGGTGTACAACTATGTATCCCTATGTGTTCAATGCGGGATAATATTGTAAAAGATAAACATTGTGGAGGCATGAGTGGTCATTTTGGTTTAGATAAAACACTTGAATCTGTAAGGAGGAATTATTTTTGGCCAAAAATGCAACATGATATTAGAAATTTTGTAGAAACATATTTAATATGACAAAAAGAAAAGGGTTTCTCAACAAATCAAGGAATTTACCAACCTTTACCAATCCCCTCTAGACCTTGGGAAGCAATTTCAATGGCCTTTGTAATGGGATTTCCAAGAACAAAACAAGGTTATGATAATGTTTTTTTAGTTGTGTACAGGTTTAGAAAAATGGCACACTTCATCCCCTGAAAAAGAAGTCATGATGCATCTCATATTGAACATTTGTTATTCAAAGAAATGGTGAGAATTCATGGATTACCACAATCTATTGTTTTAGATAGAGACACTAAATTTCAAGGACACTTATGGATGACCCTATGGAAGAAATTGGGGAAAAATTAGACATTCTCTTCTACATAAAAACCTCAAATGGATTGCCAAATTGAAGTGGTCAACAGATATATTGGGAACCTTATCAAGTGTTTAAAAAAGAACCATGCACAAAACTATGATATAATACTACCACAGGCAGAATATGCATTTAATGACTCTATCAACAAGTCAACAGGAAAGAATCCATTCCAAATTATTTATGGTATGCACCCCAAAGGAGTATTGGAACTCAAAGATCTCCATGATGATTCTAAGATCAGTTCCAAAGGTGTGGACTTCGAACATTGGATCAAAAAAATACAAGAACAGGTGAAAGACAACCTTCAAAAACCACTGCAAAATATAAAGCTTCTGCAAATAAGAAGAGAAGATTTTCCCATTTCTGAATTGGTGATCAAGTCTAGACATACCTAAGGAAAGAAAGATTTCCAAAGGGTAGATACAAAAAGCTCCACATGAAGAAAGTGGGACCATGCACTATACATCACAAATTTGGTGAAAATTATGATGAAATCACTCTACCCCTACACTGGAAGTATCTCTAATATTTAACATTTTTTATCTCACCCCTTTTAACTTTAATGCAAGTACTGTAGGTGAAGTACAAAGTATAGATGATCCTCATGATGAATGGGCTCAGGACTTTCCTCCTAGACAACCAGTGCAACTAGAAAAAATCCTATAAATCAAGGTGCTAAAGAAGACAAGGAACACCACATACATGTAGTATCTTGTGAAATGGAAAGGACTCCCTGACATTGATGCAACATGGATGACAGAACTAGAGATTATACAACATGGGTCTACATTGGCTCACCTTGACTCAAGTAGGAACTTGAGCTCTAATCATCCAAGGGAGTATGGTGCAGGAGCACCCTAACAATATTGAAGTGATCCTATAATTCATAGGATGAACACTTATCCTAGGACCATGACAAAGGAATAAAAGTCGATTGGACTCAAAACTTGCTATAGATCCACTTTGCAAGGCCCTTTGCCAGGTAGGTGTTCATATAAACCTCTTGGTAAAAGTTGGTCAAAGGATAACCTAGAAGGTCACTTAGGTTGTGTTTAATATCTTTAGATGTGTTTTCTTAGTTTTGGTTCATGTAAAACCTTAGATGTCTCAAAATGGTCAAATTTCTCATTAGGAGCAAAAAGTGCAAAATTACACAAAATGTTGCTATGCATAAGTTGTCAACTTTTGTAACTAAACTCCCAAATGGTCACAACTTTTGAAAATTAGTTGTGGAAATTTGGAAATACCTATATGTGCCCCATTTGGTTAGTTTAGGGTTAGGATGATGTAATTTTATATTTCAATCAATTAAATTCAGACATTTTTTCTATAATTTTGTGGGTGTTTCTGATTGTACGGACTGGTACAGATGAATGAAGGCCTGAGACCTATTGAGAAAGTTTTGTGTTTGAATTATATTTCATTCAAGACTGGTTTGGGCTTCTAAGGATTTGTACAGAGGGAGATATCTTATTTTGTGTTAGCAGAGGTTTGGAACCCTAGCCAACCTTGGGTTTTGTAAAGAAATGTCATTTTCTCATCTTGCCACTGTTAAGAAAATCTAAAACTTGGTGAGATGAGACCTTGGAATGTGTAATTTATGATTCTTTAGGTTATTTTCAGGTTTGAGTGTGGCTCATGTGAATTTGGAAGCAATTAGGTAGACATCTCTATGTGGCAACCTATTCACAGTTTCAAAGATTGAGTTTTTGTAGCAAGATGGGATGGAACCAATACTTAAGGGATTGCATTTGGTAGTTTTAGGACCTATCATAACAAAGTAAATGATTGGGAGAACTTTGGGTTGAATAAATAAGACACTTCCTTTTTAAATGTATCCTAATTAGGTTTATTAGGCCTAGGGAATAATTCAAAGGTTGAGGCCTCAAATCAAATGAACCAGCCATGTTTTTGGGGATCCTTAATGATATGAAAAATGGGTGCTCAAAACATTTGGAACAATAAAAATACCTTGAGGTTTTCATAGGGTTGTAGTCAAAAAACCTACTAGAAAAGTCTACTAGTATTAGGACCCCTAAAGAAGAAAGTATCCTCTCAATCATTGGTAGAAGGGATTGGTCTATTGGAGCATGACCTATAAGGTTCAAATAGATATAATACAAAGTGATTTCACCCCATTCAGCCATTAGAGTAATTTTGTCTACTTTTTGCACATTTTCCCTCTAGGGTCACTTGGTGTCAAGAAGGAAACTTGAACTTGTTTTTGAGTTTGGAATAGAGCCTTGTAACCACATGAAGCAAGGAGGCCATATGATGGTGTTTTTAAAACTTTGAATGAGTACAAAGATGTGAACCCTTGATTGGATTCCCTAGAAGTATTGGTGAAGCATGCCAAGAGTAGGCTTGATGTGAGTAGTTGTATCTCACAAATAGGGGGAAGATTAAAAATTGTTGGAGTTAGGACTTAATCATTCTAGGGCTCTGTATTAAGTACTATTTCAAAATATGTAGGTTAAATTAGTTTTAGTGTTTCTACATCATCTGGCATTTTCTAGTTTGTTGTCTTTTTTGTCCTTGTCTATTGTTATATAGATGAGTCAAAATCTAATGAATTAGTTAAGTTTTATTATTTTTCTAAATAATAGCACAAGGTAAATATGATAACATATAAAAAATTAGTACCTTTCACCATTAAAACATCTATGCATTGTTATAGTATCCTAGGAATTGAGTTTCATCCTCTAGTTCCAGGTTCCCTTCTTTACACTATTTATAATTCCAAATTTAGTTTACCATTATAATACGTTTATTTTTTGTAATCTAAAATAATTTATTGTAATAATTTATAATTCTCTAATTTGTGTGCTTCTAAAATAATTTAGATTAATAAGGGGTCCCAGGTGCCCCCCCTTTCTCCCCTCTACCTCCCCCTCTCACCATCTCTTCCCACTAAATATCATCTATCTCTACCTCTTGTCTCTCACCCTCTCCCCCTTTTCTCACTCTCTTTGTCTCACATACACAAATCTCTCTCTCTCTCTCTCTCTCTCTCTCTCTCTCTCTCTCTCTCTCTCTGTCTATAATGCCCTGCTAGGGAACCTAGGAGAACTAACCTAAACATGAAACTAAGTTAAGAAGATATTTTTTAAAAATGTTTACAAACAATAATGATAACAATGCAGAAGAAACACAATGAGACAAAAGACATACACATAAATGCAACTCAAAAAATATAAAAAATCTTGAGGGTTCCTTGATGTATAATTACTTAAGAAAAATATTCTATGAAGAAAAACTATAAAGAACTAACATAAAAGATAGATCAACTGAATCCAAATATAAATCTCATATACTAAGACCACATATACAATTGATACCCAAGGTATACATAAGAGAATCAACATCCACTACACAAGTCGTAGGGTATGCACTAATACATAAAAATACAATGCATCCTCCAAAAGGATGTTTAGCCAATATACACATATGGTACAACTATACAACTCATGAAAGTGAACAAGTCTCCAGAAGACTAAGAAGATAGAACTGCAACAAGGATCATCCAAGCATGAAGAAGAACCGTCAGATCTCAATGGTAATAAGAATCACTACCACCTGACCTCATGGAACCAAAGGTCCACTTCCACCATGTGGATGAGATAACATGAGGCCCACACACATGAACACAACAAGAAAGACTAAAAAAGAAGTATAAGTATAGGAAAGATCAAGACAAATTGGAGATCCAAGGTCAACATAAGGGTACACCATCCAAAGATAATGATCATACATGAAATAACCAAAACACCAACATGAACCAACCAATGAAACCAAAAAGCCAAATTCCACAACACAACCATAAAAGGTAAAGCAGGACCTTTGGAGGAGACTTAGGCTACAATCTATGGGAGTGTGATCACATGGTCAATCACTTGAGTTACCCTGGACTGGACACTTTGGACCCCGAACCCTCAACATGACTCATGCGGAACTAGAATACCCTCTCATACATAAGAGGAATCTAATCATACCTACTCTCTAGGTATCATCCCAATCTCATCCTTAGCCTGTACTAGCAATCAATAAATGAGCAAGGCATCATGATCCATCTTGTATTTAATGTTAACCCCAAGTTTTATTATTAAATTATCACTTATTAATAACTTACAATAGGTTACCTTGGTACTAGCCTCTTTGGGCCCTAGACCCCTATTGTAAGCCACTCCCCTAAGATGCACCTAAATAACCACCCCCTAAGCTCAAGGTCATAAATAATATCACAAAAATCATAAAGTAAGATGGTCAATATATAGTTCACTAAAAAAGATACCCGAAACACATACTGGTCCTCGAATCATAACATCATAATTGCACTCTCAAAGCATCCATAGACATAGGAACTCCTGACGATAAGGTATGGTAAAAGAAATCAAACCAACACAACATCAAAAGTACACAAAATATAAACACAAGTATCAACAGAAGATCACAACCCAACCTTCTGGTTCACACATCCTAATAGCCAACATAGTTCTCATATACAAACATACATAATAAGGTATGCACTAACACACATATATCATAATAAAAGTTGCACTCAACTAGGAGGATACACGTGAAAAACACTCATGCATAGCTACGAAACAAATTTATTAAAAATATCTATACACCTTTAAAAGCATTTAAAAATATATCACGATTACATAAATAACCCATCTAAATAACTTTAATTCCCACCCAACATAATCGTTCATAAACCAATGTAATTGAATCACAAATCTCATCCTTACAAATCACAAGAAAACTTGTCATTTATAATAATAATTATATATACTAATTTACCATTCCTAATTGATGATTACCATCAATTAAAAGTATTATTAATAATATTAATTTTTAAACATTAATCATATTAAATAAACATTAAAATACTAAATATAAAATACTAACTAACATTTATAATAAACTAAAAAAATTTAATTAATAAATTAAAAAAAATTTAATTAAATAAATTAAATCTAAAAAAAATTTAAAAGTAAAATGAATTTTTTTTTAAACAAAATATTTAATAAACCAAACCCCACTTCCCATGTGGTGGGGCGCTCTCCCTTAGACCGGGAGTGAGGTCGTGGCCTGCGGTCCCCACCCACAGTCCCGCGGGTCACCACGGTGACTATGGTGGGTACCACAGCCCACGATACCCCCACTGCCTGTGGGGTTAGGTGGGGTGGGGGAGTGGTATCCCCGCCCCACTTAACATTCCTTCAATTTATTTTTTGAATTTTTTTTGATTACTTTTTTTATATAATTAAAATTTCATTTTATTTAAATTTAATATATATATTTTTAAATCCTGGTGAATACAGACTGTATTTTCCAGCAAGCAACCCTTTTTTTATTTTTTATTTTTTTCCTTTTCACAATACCAATAATAATTTACCTTTTTCAATTATAATTGACAAAATTATTTCCTTTCCAATACTAAAGAGATGTTTTTATCAAATAGCTCTAAGGGAGTAAAAATGAGAATTTTTTTCCTCTTCAACCAATTAATTGATATAAACAAGAAATGCATTAAATCTAATGTTAATCTTAATTCTCAACCATGCAGTTAATCTCTATTATTTCATTTCCATGCAAATCTGGACCCAGTTTTTGGACAGGAGCCTCGTAAGGGTGCAATTTTATTTTCAAGGTAAGGGAATTCATAGATCTTAAGGATTTCAACCCATTTTTTGCAACAATCATAAATTTCACATAAAACAAGACATTTCCCATAGATCTAAAACCCTAAGGCCAATATTTGAAAACTAAAACATTCCAATTGAAAACCCTATTGCCCATTTTCCAACCAATACAATAAAATGAAACCCTTATGCCTAAAATAAAGATTTGGCATGCAAACATGAAGGAAAACAAAAAAATTGATCCAATAACATATTTTCCCAATTTCAAGCAATAAAATCACATGATAAAAAACAAGGAAGATTCAAACAAAGGATCCTAGCATTCCATATGCATATAAGATAGAGATCTGGAAGCTAGAATTTTCAAGATCAAGATCCTACCTTAGTAACTGATGAGAGGAACCAAATCCAAATCCAAAGCAATTCACAAATCCAAAAATTCTCCTAAGCTTTCCACAAATCTCCAATGACCTAATTTCTCCTTCTCCCTGATTGAACAACCTCCAAAATGACTTTCAATCCAAGGATATAGAAAACCAGGCAATTAGGTTTTCAAAAAGTGGAACCCTAATGGAATATTAATTATCTAATTAAAAATTAAAATAAATTCTTTATTTTTAATTTTCACTTAAAGCATGCACATATCAACTTTATAATATAAAAACAAAAAAATAATTGAAAATGCATGATAATATATTTCAATTAAATTAAATCAATTAATCATGCAACTTAAAGAAACACTTAATAATTCAATTTTGCACAATTAATTATAATAATTGAATATAATATTTAGTAAATCTCAATTATTTAAATCAAGACTTAATAATTAAATCAATTAATTACATATAGGCATTTAATTAATATTTAATTATTAAATAGCCATATATTTAATATATCAATGTTTTAACCTTATCAAATGTGCAATAATTAACATTAATATTCACCATAAATATTGATTAAATAAAACAAACTAAAAGCATCATTAAATAAACTAAAACCTATCTAATCAGAAAAACAACTGAAACAGAGGAACAACTGAAACCGACACACAAGCACACACAGGAAGACTCACGAATCCACATCACTTGACAGATTCAAACAGGATAGTCAAACAGATTCTTGTCCATTTATAGGACAAAATAAGGGTTTAGAGTATGGATTTAGGCCTAAATATTATCTCCCCTCTCTTACTATTGAGATATTGCGATAGGGCGCGCTCCCTCCTGCTAATTTAGGGAAGACGTAGCCCAGTACCTGCAAACCTATCATCACAAAAATGGACATACATGCATATAATATAACAAACAATGGTTGAGATCAATTTATCATGTGGATCTTTCTAAAGCAAGTAACTATGACTCTGTCCCATACCATACCAAACACGTCAAACAGAAAAGTAAAACATGCCAACGATCCATGTGCATATAAATATAGGGTCATTATTGTTAGAAAACTATCTTTTGGTCCTCTATTCGCAACCCCACTGATAATAGCATGATAGATAGCTAGAGGGTGATCAAAGGCTGCATACACTCCATGAGATCTACCAACATTCCCAACTATAGGTTCAAAAGCTACTGGCCTCAGTCCTGAGAACTGCGTTGCATGCTGAGGACAATTGACTGCAATATGTCTAAACTGTCCACATGAAAAAAAAACCCCTCTACTACCACCTCCTCTAGCTAAAGGTGCACTAGACTACTGAAAATTACCCCTACTAAAATCCTGATGTGAACTCTAAATTGGCTGATGAGTCCTATTGCGCATACTACACTGCTAGTTGCGATAATTCTCCAACTGTGAACCACCACTAAAACCATGAAATAATTTCTTACCCTTCTAGTTCTAGTTAACCTTCAAAATAGTAGGAGTGTTCTTAGAGTTCCCATCTCCCTATAATTGATTACCCTTGTAATGAGAAGTAGGTCCACTAGGCTGCACTTCCAAATGACCACCATGGCCCAAAGCTAGATTCATCTCCACAAGAGTAGCTTTAATGACCACTTCTTTGAGGGTCGTAGGCTCAAAAATATTAACTCCCCCAATGATGTGTTCATTGATCCCCCTAATAAAATGTTGAATCATGTCCATAAACTGCATACTGCTTGAGCTCAAAGAATCGATGCTCACACTCTTCCACCAAAAAGGTCATCTATCTCTGGTTGTGGAACTCATCCTCTCACTGCTGCCTCCACTTATCTGAGAGGAAGAGATCTTGAAAGTTGTCAAGGAAAAAATTCTGAGTGACTATATCCATGTGGAGCCTTGACTTCTCCTCTTCTATCTTCCACCACACTACTGAAAAATTAGAGAGTTGCATCATCACATACCTAGCCCTAGTATTTCTACTAAACGGGTGCATAGAAAAACTCCTCTCTAAGGCAATAAGCCATGTCTCTATCTCAAACCCTGATCCCTTCCCATCAAAGGGAATAGTTTGTACCCTCATAAGATCCCTCATGTGGTTTTTTGCCACAACATCAGGATCAATTGTGATGGTCCTCCTCAGAGGGCTCCTAGACCTCTCCCTCACCCTCTCCTCTCTATGAGAGTGGTGAGAGGCATCCTACTCCACTCTACCCTGCTCAAGACCAAGACAATTCAATATCACCTGCAATAACTACCTAGTTCCCAGCTCCTTAGAGTCAGACCGATGATCATCTCTCTGCTCACCTCTCCTATGCTGATGAACATTGTCTTGAATGACAATCATGGAAGGACTATGATCCCTACCCCTTCCACAACCACTAGCTTGGCCTTTATCATGACCACCATATTGGCCTCTACCATGGCCTCTAGTAGATCTAGTCTCAGGTATGATTCCTGAAGCAACCATAGAACCAAACAGCAACTCAAAACAAAAAACCAAAACTAAATATCAACAAAACTAGAAAGCAAATAATCACAAAGCAATATTTTTAAATACATCAGAGTTTTATGTCTATGTTTGTTTCAAGTTTTAAAACAAAAGACAACTAATGGGCATACAAATTTTCTAGAGCTCCCAGTGTAGAAACATGTTCTCTGATACCAGGTGTAATGCCCCGCCAGGGAACCCAAGAGAAATAACCTAAACATGACACTAAGTTAATAGGATAATTTAAAAAAAAAAATGGAAGCCCATATTCTATTTCTAATTTACATTTTCCAGCCACATTAATAGTCTTTCTATGAGAGTAAAATGAATCTATTATTTTTATTTTTAAACCAAGATTGTATTTTTTCTAAATAAATGAGACAAATAGCCCTAAAGAGGAAAATAAACAAGGATTTTTTTAAACCATGAAATTGATAAAAATAAGGGAAATGTATTTAAATTTAATATTATTTTCCAAATGAAATATTTGCATGCAAATAACTATATTGATATTTTTTCCATGCATATCTGGATCTGGGGTTTGGGCAAGAATATGGTAAGGGAAAATTTTTGTTTTCAAGGTAAGAGAATTCATAGATCTAAAGGCTCTCAACCCATTTTTGGAAAAAATCACAAATTTCACACAAAAGAAGACATTTCCCATAGACCTGAATCCCTAAGGCCAATATTTGAAAACTAAAACATTCCAATTGAAAACCCTATGGCCCATTTTGCAACCAATACAATAAAATGAAACCCTTATGCACAAAATACAAATCTGGCATGCAAACATGAAGGAAAACCACAAAATTGATCCAATAACATATTTTCCAAATTTTAAGCAATAAAATCACATGATAACAAACAAGAAAGATTCAAATAAAGGATCCTAGCATTCTCGATGCATAGAAGACAAGGATATGGAAGCTAGAATTTTCAAGATCAAGCTCCTACCTTAGTAACTAATGAGAGGAACCAAATCCAAATCCAAAGAAATTCACAAATCCAAAATGCTCCTAAGCTTTCCACAAATCTCCAATCATCTGATTTCTCCTTCTCCCTGATTGAACAACCTCCAAATTGGCTTTCAATCCAAGGATATAGAAAACTAGGCAATTAGGTTTTCAAAAAGTGAAACCCTAATGGAATATTAATTATCTAATTAAAAATTAAAAGAAATTATTTATTTTCAATTTTCACTTAAAGCATGCACATCTCAACTTTATAATATAAAAACAAAGTCATAATTGAAAATGCATGAGAATATATTTCAATTAAATTAAATCAATTAATCATAAAACTTAAAGCAACACTTAATAATTCAATTTTGCACAGTTAATTATAATAATTGAATTTAATATTTATTAAATCTGAATTATTTAAATCAAGGCTTAATAATTAAATCAATTAATTAAATATAGGAATTTAATTAATATTTAATTATTAAATAGCCATATATTTAATATATCAATGTTTTAACCTTATCAAAGGTGCAATAATTAACATTAATATTTACCATAAATATTCATAAAATAAAAAAAGCTAAAAGCATCATTAAATCAACTAAAACCCATCTAATCAGAAAAAACTAAAACAGGGGAACAACTGAAATAGACACACAAGAACACATAGAAAGGCTCACGAATCCACGTCACTTGATGGACTCAAATATGATTGTCAAACAGATTCTTGTCCAGTTCTAAGATAAAATAAGGGTTTAGGGTATGTTTTTAGGCTTGAATATTATCACCCCTCTCTTACCATTGAGATATTGTGATAGGCACACTCACTCCTGCCAATTCTAGGAAGATGTAGCCTAGTACCTACAAACGTGTCATTACAAAGATGAACATGCATGCATATAATATAACAAACAATGATTGAGACCAATTTATAGTGTGGATCTCACCAAAGTAAGTAACTATGACTCTGTCCCATACCATAGGATAGTCAAATAGATTCTTGTCCAATTCTAGGACAAAATAAGGGTTTAGGGTATGGATTTAGGCCTGAATACTATCTCCCCTCTCTTACCATTGAGATATTGTGATAGGGCATGCTCACTCCTACCAATTCAGGGAAGATGTAGCCTGGTACCTACAAACATGTCATCACAAAGATGAATGTACATACATATAATATAACAAACAATGGTTGAGACTAGTTTATTGTGTGGATCTTTTCGAAGAAAGTAACTATGACTTTGTCTCATACCATACCCAACATGTCAAATAAAAAAGTAAAACATACCATTGATCCATGTGGATACAAATATAGGGTCAGTATTGTTAGAAAATAATAATCAAAATGACATCATAAAATATACATAACCATCAAGAAATAACCATAAATCACATATAGATAAAAGATATAACATAACTACGCAATGGATCAATAACATAATGAGACCGAATACATGAATATCCTCAAACCAACTTAAATAACCAACACATACACAAAAAGGCCTAAAAGAGTTTGTAAACTAAAACTAAAAATCAAACTAAGGGGTGGGTACTCTCTCTCTCTCTCTCTCTCTCTCTCTCTCTCTCTCTCTCTCTCCTAATGGGTCATTTGTGTCTTATGTGGTCCAAAGGGGTTCTAGGATACATAAATATGTCCTAGGATATCTTAAGTGGTACTAGATTCCATAAGTGGTCCTAAAGGGGCCTACAATACATTAATAGGTCCTAAGATGTCTTAAGGGGTTCTAGATGGCTTAAGGGATCCTAAGGTCTCATCGTACATGTATTAATGCATTTTGGGATACATTAATGGTTTTTAGTAGTTTAAAGGGGTGTCAAGGGATCCTAGGCGTCTTAAGAGTTCCTAGGGGATCCTAACATACACTAATGGATCCTAGGATGTCTTAAGTGGTATTAAAGGGCCCTAAGATATATTAATGGGTCCTATGATTTCTTAAGGGATCCTAGATGTCTTAAGGGATCCTAAGGTCTCCTTGTACATGTATTAATGTGTCTTAAGATACATTAATGGGTTTTGGGATATGTAATGGGTCCTAGGATACATTAATGGTTTATAAGAGTCTTAACGGGTGTTAAAGGGTCCTAGGATACACTAATGGGTCCTAGGATGTATTATATTGTCCTAAAGAGGCCTAAGATACATTAATGGGTCCTAGTTTTCTTAAGGTTTCCTAAGGTCTTCTCGTACATGTATTAATGCATCCTAGGATACATTAACAGGTTTTAGGATACATTAATGGGTCCTAAGGGGTCCTAAGATACATTAGAAATTTGTAGGAGTTTTGAGGGGTGCTAAGGGGTCCTAGGTGTCTTAAGAAGTCATAAGGGACCCTAGGATGTCTTAAGGGGCTCTAGGTTTCATAGTTGGTCCTAAGGTGTACTAGGATATCTTAAGGGGTCATAGGTGTCACAAGTCATCCTAAGGGGTATAAGGATAGTTTAATGGGTCTTAGGATGCCTTAAGGTGTCCTAAGTGTCAATAATTAGGGGGAAGAGATGGAGAGAGAGGAAGAAATAGGAGATAAGAAAGAGAGGCGATGGAGATGGTGAAATGGGGGAAGGGATGGGATGGCATGAGGAGGAGGGATGTGAGAGAGTGAGAAAGAGGGTAATTATGGGAGAGAGATGTGTGTATGTTTGTGTGTGTGTGTGTGTGTGTGTGTGTGTGTGTGTGTGTGTGTGTGTGAGAGAGAGAGAGAGAGAGAGAGAGAGAGAGAGAGAGAGAGAGACTTGGAAATGTACACTACTCCTTGAGTGCAATACTCATAAACAACTCAAATCTACTGGTATTTCCAAGTGGATGAGGTTTTTTAGTAGTTCCACTTCTGTTGAAGCATTTACCCAATTCTAAAACTTCATCACCAACTAAATAAGATGGCCTAGCTTTTCTAGATGATAGATAATAAAATTTTCAATGATACACACACATATATATTACATACATATATAAACATACTTAAATATATACATACATATTTTCATATACATATTATATACGTACATATATACATAGACATGTTATATACATATGTATACACATTATTTACATACATATTATAAGGTGAAATAGTGATCATTGGTAGACCACCAAGTCACACATATGCTTTGAGAATGACACCAAATCTGGTCCTTAAGTGAAATCTGATTTGTACCTGCCAAAGGATGCAAGGGAACAAATGCAAGATCTAAGCTTGGGGTGAATTTGGCATATTCACTTGTTATGTATAGAAGAAAGTGGAAATAAATCTTATGTTTATGACTAAAAGAAGATGTAAAAGCAAGTTAAAATAACAAATAAGATCTAATGTGTTAAAGTAGATGAAAGATGTAGGGATAAGAATGTGTACACCTAAAAATGAGAGAGCAAGAAGATGCTCAAATGATGACTTTCTATATAACAGAGTCCCAGAATGTCCCAGAACCTGAATCCAATAGTCTCTAACCTGCAACTTTGTAACCTGTAACTTTCTATTCTATCTCAAGAATATGTCAAAGGTTCAACCTATACCTAGGTATAGGTCAAAGGTTTTACCTATACCTGATCTAGTCAAAATTAGAAATAGAAAGTGGGTCTGGGTAAGACTCTAGACTGTCTTTATGACTCAAAAACTTGAATTTTCACACTAAATGTCAGGGTATATGTTAAAGGTTTGAACTATGCCCGATAATATTAGAATTTGAAATATAAAATGGATCTAGAAAGTTCTCTAAAATGGATTCTCAGATCTACAACTAAATCTTCATTCTGAATCTATGCATGTGCACAAAAGAGAAGGGGAAAATATTGTGGGGAGGGGCTTGCCTTAGTCAAGCCCTAATTTAGGAATTAACCTTGAATTGAAATAAATGAAATTATATCATGTAGAAGAGATTGAATCTAACAATGGAAATGTATCATATCATATAGATGCAATTGTACTTAGTATGAGATAAAATATGTTAATGCAATAGCCTTGACTCAAGACAAAAAACCAAAAGGAAATCATTTAAGACAAAAAATCATGTAATAGATGCTTGTAATTAACCTCAATATTGGATTGAATAAGAATAAGAAGAATTTAATGAATGTAGCTCTACTCCCTTTATGACTAACTCCTTTTTGTCTCCTATGAAGAAAGAAGCTAGATCTATAGAAGGAAATGCATGAATGCTTGATGGATAAAGGATGAATGCCTTCAATGAATGATTTATTTCTTAAACTCCTTGAATGCACAAATAGTATTTCTTTATTTCTTGACAATATATGATCACTTACATAATAGTTGTTGGCTCAAAAATAAGAGGGACATGTCTGCTTGTATTGTGATTTTAGGGTCCAAATTCACAAAGGTCAACATCACTAGGTGGGAGAATGAAAACACCATGCATCAGGCCTAAAGCCCACAAAATTTAAACTCCTAAGGTATAGGTTAAAGCAGTTTGACCTATACCAGGTATAAGTTGAAACAGGTGTTAGTATTATTAGATCCAAGAATACTAAGAGAGGGGGGGGGGGTGTGCAGTGACTCAATAATCTAGAAAATTAAATTTTTCATAAACCATTAAAATAATTACATCAATTAACATCTATTGCATGAATAAACAAATCAATAAAGATAAACATCCACAACCATGCAACATAATAACACCAATATTTTTCTCATGGAAACCCAACTAGGAAAAACCATGTGTAGGGATGGAACCCACATATAATTTTTCACTCTTCTGAAGTATGCCCGGTTAAGAGCTTAGCCCTATTAGAAGTTTACAAATGCTTGGTTAAGATAAATACCCTATTAGGAGCCACCCAGTTAAGGGATTTACCTCTAGGCCTGTTAGGATCTTTACCCTGTTAGGAGTAACCCTGCTAAGGGATTTCAAACCCTAATTAAAGAGTCACATGGTTAAAGGATTTACAAATCAAACCTGTTAGGGTCTACCTGGTTAATGGATTTATCTTAATGAAACTATTAGAAATCAACAAGTGAAAGTGATATGAGAAAACAACACTCCTCTACTAGTGCATATCCAATTCAAGATTAATCTCTTCTTTACATGCTAACTATCCAAACCATACAATCACACAACTATATTCATGATGTTCTCTCTTCCACACACACTTATCATAATACATCAAAATTATATATAAAATATTTTACAAATTAAGGTAGAAAAAGAACCTTCATTACATTTGAATTTCATCTCAAATATGGAAAAAACATATTACCAAAACCAAATCCATCGATTAACAAGATCTTTTTGATCACCAATATAAACCACACATCGATTTGACAAAGAAAATTATAACCACAACACACTTTCCAATGTTCTTGCACAATTTCAAGAAGTTTGATCGTAGCAATAATAAAAATGCCAACTCATCAATCCACATTGATTTGCAACATCACTATGATCCCAGGAACGCATAACCACTTACCACAACATGATACATCATCTTTGGTTGAGGATCTGACTGATTGTTCTAAGAAATTCTTTTAATTTTAACTAAATGATCTTCTGTCCATTGAAACTCAGTCTTTTGTTCACCAATAATGATGTGGTCACAACAAAAACCCACTAACATAGTCAAGATAACATATCCTAAACTACAACATTTGAATCCAAACCTATTTGACACAATCATTAAATCATTCCTCCTTGGCTATGTCATATTATTCATGTTCATCTGTCAACCTTAAATCAATTATAAGTCACACCATACATATGATAAACATGTGCATTCATAGATACAACATCTAGAGACATCACTTAGTCTTCCTTTATGATCACACATGCCAAATCTTATCACATCTCTCAATCCAACCTCTTGAACACACATCAACATAATAGGCACATCCACCAACAAACACTAAGTTGACATTAATGAAAACATTATAACTAATCAACCTATCATTGGATCTGCATAAAAAAACATACTAAACTTATCTCTACATTATTTATGCCAACAATCTCCCCCTTTGGCATTTATGAAAACACCAAAAATACCAATCAAATATATAGATATAAAAATGCTCCCCCTTAGCCGATACATCTTTGTAGTTATTTGTTCCTTATCTCTAGTTCTCTCCTCCTTTATCAGATTCTTCTCCCCCCTTTTGACAACAATGCCTAAGGATCAATATGCCCAAGTGTTCATCTATTGCAACTGTCTTCATCTCTTTTTGATTTCTTCCCCTAAGGAATAGTCCCCTGAACATCAATCCATAGTGAAAGATATGGAAATAAATCCACTGAAATGATGCACCAATGAAATCTTAGTTCTATTCAGGTAGGGGTATAAATCCTATCTTACCTCTAAGGTCCTCAAAAGTATCCTTAGGTGGTGGATTTATAAATATATATGATATCTACTCCTTTATTGGTACATATTCCAACTTCACCTCCTTATCCTACACTTGCTCTAGATAAGAAAGTGATACTTAATTGCAATGTACTTAGTCTTAAAATGCATTACTAGATTCTTGGAAATATTTATTGCACTTGTATTATCATAAAAAATAGTTACCAGTTCAATCACTTTTTCTTTGATACCTTCAAAAATCTGCTTCATCCATGCAATTTGTGTACAATTTATAGCTTTTGCTACATACTCTGCTTCTGCATTATATTGTGAGATACAATTTTTCTTCTTTCTTGGCCAAGATACAAGCCTTTCACCTAGAAATAATGCACCACCACTTATGCTCTTTCTATCATCAACATTTCCTACCCAATCTGCATCAATAAACACACTCAAAGAGAAATCACCATTATGAGCATACCACTGACCATAGTCAACTGTCCCTTTAAAATACATGAATATCCTCTTGACTATAACCATATGAGACTCCTTTGGATTTTCTTAAAATCTGGCCACCATTCCAACCACTTGAGAAATGTCTAGTCTACTATGAACAACATACTACAACTTTATGATCATAGACTTATATAAAGTAGCATCTATTGCATCAGATTCATCATCCTTAGACAATTTACATCTATATGCACCCTAAAATGGTCACCTGGACTATGGGCTCCCATTTATCATTTTATCAAATTCCTGAATCAATGCTTTGCAATATTTTCAATTCAAATCAATTTCCTTGATCAAATCGTAATTAGTTCAATTATTTCAACATTTCCTAAGGTTTGATCATTTCATCAATTATCTTATTTAATTAAAAGAAAACAATTCCTTTTTATTAAATAAAATAATCTTATTTAATTAAAATTCCTTTTTAATTAAATAATCTTATCTTATTTA
>MU218440.1:188792-218079 GCA_018584345.1 Thuja plicata | reverse complement strand
CCAATTAGATCACATGGGTTACTCCACCCATCTCTTCAGTCCACATGGGTAACTTCACCCACCTCTTCAGTTCAAAAAGGCAACTCATAATTAGCTCTTCAGTTAACCAAACTCTATCTCCTCTTTATCAAATAAAGAGGTGGAGTTTATTGAGGACCTCTCCTGTTCCTTTTGATCTCAACCGTTCATCTCCCCATCTCTGGTATTGATCTCAACCATTCATATCATCACCAAATCCTATATAATAAACCCTTCATAACCATTTGAAGGGTCCAGGATTTCAGGCTCTCATGTGGCATTACTCCATCAGTTTGGTTCTAGCATTCAAGCCATCTTGCGACCACACACACACATTCAATTATCAAATTCTTGACGCTTCTCAAGTCATAGATGCTGCCCTGCCAATTCTGAGCATCAAGAACAACATTTTGGAAGGAGTAGAGAGAAACAATAGAAGCTTCAAGCATCATGGGGTTTGCATTTAGTTGTCTTCCTTTCTATTGCTTGTACATTTTATTGATCACGTTTCTAATTAGTATTCATTATATACTTGATTTGCATTCATTTGTGAAACCCTTGCTACTAACCCTCACCTTTGGAAAACTGTGGGAATCGAAGAGAGAGGCATACAAATTTTATTCTTCCTATTTGCAACACCATATTTTTGTAGAGTCCTCGGTGCAGACATTTGTCTCTTGATTTCATTATCTTCA
This sequence comes from Thuja plicata, assembly GCA_018584345.1. Taxonomy (NCBI): domain Eukaryota; kingdom Viridiplantae; phylum Streptophyta; class Pinopsida; order Cupressales; family Cupressaceae; genus Thuja; species Thuja plicata. The sequence goes on along the minus strand of MU218440.1, from coordinate 217,366 downwards.
CAATACTTAAGAAATTCTGCAAAAGTAAACTCACCTCCTCTATCACACCTTAAACACTTAAAATTATTACTCTATTCCTTCTCAACTAGTGCCTTGAATGTTTTAAATTTATGGAATGCTTCAGACTTCTCCTTCAATAAAGTTACCCACATCATTCTAGAATAGTCATCAATAAATAATATGAAATATCTATCACCTAGATAGCTTCTATGTTTCATAGGCCCACAAAGATCAGTATGCACCAAATCAAGTATGCTCTCATATAAAAAAGACTTTCTTTTGAAAGTAGAACTAGTTAACTTACCCAACTAACATTATTTACACATCATGTTGTTTGGCTTGACTAATTGTGGCAATCCCCTAATTGCATTTGTCTTACTCACTTTGATCAAACTATCAAAATTTACATGATAAAATCTTCTATGACATAGTCAACTATATTCAACCTTTGCAACCAAACAACTATTCACAATATTATTTAGATGGAATAAATTACCTCGAGTCGGCCTACTAGTAGAAATATCATCACCCAAGCTTCCAATTGGTCTTCATATACTTCATTTGAACTATAGTCTATAACATTTATCATTTAGCTAATCTATACTCAAAATATTATGTGTTAGACCATCCAAAAAATAAACATCATATGTATTACTCTTACCATTCAAAGAAATAATGTCTTTTCCTTTGACCAAACAAGGTGTATAGCTACCAAACCTTACCACACAACCATCAAACTCATCAATCTTAATGAACTTACTCTTTTCACCGGTCATGTGATACGAGCACCCATTATCTATAATCCATTCATCATTGTGTACCATGTGAGAAACCAGTGCCTTTTCACCTTTTGATGGATCTTCTTTGACTAAAATTAATACAAACTCCTCTTCCTCATTATCTTTTGTCTCTTCATCGATAACTACTTCATCAACTCTAACATAACATTGTTTCTTCCCTTTACCCTTAAAATTTCTAAACTTATCCTTTCATTCACAATTAGGACATCTAGCATAAATATGTCCAATCTTATTACATGAAAAACATTTTAGTAGTAGCTTACCTTTGTACTTACCAGTCCCTCTAGGAAATCTCTTTTCTAGTAGTGCTTCAAGCTCTCCTTGTTTCCTTTCATTTTCCAAGATAGCTTCAAGTTCCTTGGTGTAACTTGACATGCAATCAGAATCATTACTTATTTATTTACTTTTCCTTACCAGTACATTAGACACTGATGAATTGAAAGCTTTCTCAACTCTTGGAATACTATTATCAAATTTATTTAGCTTAAATGCAATAAGCTTATTAATCAATCCATCCAAACAAACACTATCAAAAGTTCTCAACTCATTTATAGAAGACACTCTAATGGCATAAGGAGGAAATAAAGTTCTCAACATTTTACTTACCACAACATCTTCCTCAATAATTGCACAAGCACCTCTGATAGCACCAAAAAATTCTTTTATTCTTTGACCATATTGTACAATGTTCTCTCTATTGGAATTATGATAAATTTTGGTAGGGAATTATGATAAATTTTTCATTTTTGGAAACTTATTAAATCTATTAATTTTGGTACATAGGTTACCCTAACTGATTGACAGGATGAATAGGTGAAGCATATATGCTAAGTGTTCTAATTGGTGAACATGAAGACCGTAACATTTTTTAGTTTTGAGTAGTGCTTGAGATGGTGATGATATTGGGAGATGTGATCATTACCAGAGTCTTATTATGATAAGAGGAGTAGATATTTACAACCACAAAAATTAACTCAATAGTGTGTGAAAGATAGTTTTTGGTAATTGTTCTATGTGAACCGGTTGAGTTACCGATTGAAACTTGATGATCAGATGGTTAAGGAAGTTAAGTTAACAATGACGTTTTGTATTAAATGTTTCTATTACATTTTAGGTTTGACATGTGAAGATTTATTGAGATGACTTTGTATGAGTTAAGTCAAATTAAGGGATGACTTGTGGATTATTTTTTAATGTTTAACTGACTTAAGAACAACTATATAAAGGGATGATAAATCATATATTTAGGTTTGTTGATCATATTTTTGTGGTTACAATTAGAGACAAATATTTTTTACTGTGTAAAGAGTTTAGAGACATAATTGGATCTTACAGGAAAGCAGTGTCATTTTAGATCAAAAAATTGAGTTCATTGCTCAAGGCTATCTATAATAGGTTATCAAGGCTAAATTCCTTAACAGGGTGGATCCTAATAGATCTTATTGTGTAAATCATCTAACAAGGTGACTTCTGAGAAGAAGTTCAAAATCCTCTAGCAAGGTAGATCTTAACAGATCTTATTGTACTTTTAACAAGGTACTAGACACTCCTACTAGGGTGAGCCCCTAACATGGTAATGTAATCTCTTAACTGGACAACTCTTTTAACTACACTAAAGAGATTTGTGGGTGTCATCCCCACCTTGGTTTTTCCCCTCTCACAAGGATTTTCATGATAAAATTAATGGTGTTATGGTTTATGCTTTGTGGTTGATTGAATTACTTTACTTCTATTTCATAGTTATAGTTACTTATTTGATTTTGTGTTAGTTACTTAAGAGAATAATCATATCTTTGGTTGAATGAGTATATGTTATGTTTTCACTGATTCACCTCCCCTCTCAATGCTTCTATAAATCAATAATTGGTATCATAGCTCTGTGCACTTGAAGAAGTTAAACAACATCGGAGAGATCCTTAAGGGAGATATGCAGTTTTATAGAAGACAACTTGTTGAGGCTGAGGAAATAATTGAGAAACTTAATGACTAGTTAAAGATATCAAGGGGTAAGAGATAGGAGATTCTTGAACAGTTGAATGAAAGTGAAGATCTCATTTAACACCTTTTTGAGAAAATTGGATCTGATGAATATGCATTTGAAGTTGTAACTTTGGAGAATGAGCATCTTTTCAAGGATAACAAGGACATGCACAAGATGCATGACAAGATGAAGCTAGAAAAGAAAAACATGCAAAAGGATTTGAAATTTTTTTCATTAATAATATGTGAAGTGATAGAAGAAAGGAGAGCTACAAATGAAGCTATGAAATTTGTTGAGAATGCCCAAAAAGCCAAATATGAAAACCTAACAGCTAAGGTGAATGAACTTTTCATATTTGAGCAAGAGATTGCTACGTTGAGGGAATGTCTACATAAGATAAATAAAGAAGATCTTAATGCCATAGTTGAGAATGAACAATTGAGAGATGAGAATGCAAATCTGAAAGAAAATTTTAAGAGTGCTAATGACCTGTTGAATAATCTCAACAAGAGTTCTGCTAAAATCGATGAGAAAATCTCAAAACAAATGAGACATGGTGAAAGAAAATGAATAGGGTTTTCCAAATTTGAAGTCACTGAGTCATCTGGTACTAAGGAAACTCATGAAGAAAATAATACTGCACCCAAGGTGAAAAACAAAAAACCTAGTAAGAGGAATTATATATCGGTATATTTCTATTGTCACAAGGAAGGGCATACTGCTAATGTTTGTTGGTCTAAACTTAGTCCATTTGTTCCTAGGTTTGTAGATTCTTTTGGTAGATCGGGTTGTTAAAATGCCATATTGAATTATTTTCAAGGTAATTTTTATTACTGTAACAAGTATGGTCATAAGTCTAATGAGTGGAGGGCTATAATCAACAATGTAAGTTCATCTATGAATTGGAGAATTTCTTACCAAAGGAAGAGACAACTCAATGTTACTTGTTTTTTCTATCACAACTTTGGACATACAACAATGAATTGCATGATGAGAACTGGTAGAGGTAATGTTGGAACATGAAGGAAAACTGGCATGACATGTTACAATTGCAATAATATTGGAGAGATTTCTAGGTCTTGCAGAGAAAAGAAGAATAACATTGGAGGTCAATTGGTGAGTAGACCTTATAATGATAAAGGCAAGAAGATTGCAAATGTTGAAGAAATTAAGCACATGAAGGATACATGGGTAAAGAAAGGAGAATTAAAGTCTTCTAAAATGATAGATAACTCCACTACATTGGATAATGTGAATACTTCATCATCTAAATAATTCAAAGAAATTGGCTTAGGGGGAGAAAAACAAGTAAAATCTATAACCTATCCCCTAATTTATTATGCACTATAAGATATATCAATATATTTGGATGCCTAATGATATCTGATGAGGTAATTTGTATTACATAAGATTCTATGCAACCGCATACTATTTTTTATTATGACATAGTGAATTTTATGTTTCTAACTATTGTGAGCGGTTAAGCTTACTATTTGACCATTTACATTTTTTACTTGGAATTGAGATGCTATAGAGGAAAAAGTGAAGTTCATTTGTCACTTTACACTCTACGAGCCAAGAAGTACATTTATGAGCATAAGCTAAGTGATTTCTAAGTATTTATGAAGTGTTTCTAGATTGGAGATTATGTTTTCATGCTTGAAGTGAAGCGGTGTGTGAGGAACCCTTGTAACAAGCTGAAGTGGTATCCTTGTATTATGAATTTTCTATTATGAAGAGATCATTGCCATCATCATAGACACACTTGTTTTGGTTGAGATCACTGATCAACCAAGACCTTTTTTCAAGTTACATCCTTTGAAGGTAGAAAAGAATGATCCCGTTGGTGCCCTTTCTTCAATACCTCATGGTGTACAATAGACTGAAGATATGTGATCCTTTACTCATTGCAAAATTGAAGATCTTAGATATGGTGCTATAGTAGATGTATTTTTTGGAATATGTGATGGATCTAATATGAAGGATGAGCATAAGAATTTGAATGATAAGGGTTTTTCATATATCACTGACCTACCTGATGATTTCAAAACTGACTGGGTTATATATGTTCTAAGTCGAGTCTACAATTAGTTTCTATGGTTGGATAGACCGCTCAACATTACCAAGGAAATTATCTAAGCGGTGATTGGATTGTGTGTGACTGATGATGTGCCTATTTTAAGAACTATTCTAGCTAGAGAGGTCAATAATCTTACTAATTCTAAGAAAGATCACCTTGTTTTGACTATCAATGACATTGAAGATTCTAAAGTGAAGTTTTCATCAATGGTGATTAGTTACAAAGTTTATGAGTCAAGCTGATTGAACAATGTGCATGGTGGAGACATACATGTAGCATATCAGATGATTAAGGAAAATGCTCAATATGACCTCTTGGTGCTCAAATCAACAAATTGGATTTCCTATGGACTTTTCAATCCAATGTTGGGAAACCCAAGTGATTTGGCCAACTAACAAGGTTTCAACGAGGACAAGGCTGCCTTCTACACTTTTGGCTCTACACAACCAAGGCTGGTAGGCCTATACCTTAGATTTATTCTCCAGATCTCAAGGATTGTTATAGCAGATAAAGTATACTTAAAAATTCCTTCTCTCAAAAAATGGCAAGGTACTTGAAATAAATCTTAATTGAACGCAGTATGTCACAAAATGCTAATTGAAATGATCTTATTTATTAAGAGAATGTTTGTAGATATTAATATGAATTGAAAAAGATAGATGGATAGAATATCACAAAACTATGAACAATGAACTAAATAACCATAATCCAATATGCATATAGACCAGTGCCTTATTCTATAATGGGCAATAGAGTCAAAATAATCCCAACCCTATATACAACCTTAGAGATAGTTTACAAGAAACAAATCACTTCAAAGGTGCTATGAAATGAGCATTTAACTTCAGAGAAATTCATAGTTATCTCAATTGAATATCAATTTTAAAATGACAGATTGATTTATTGTGGCCACAATCAATTGAATCTAAACATGAAAGATGAAAAGATCAATTAACAATAGAAACTATGAAATTAATCAGGAATATGCAACACCAAACTATCTGTAATACCCACCCATATTTTGCTTTCAGTTTATGATGTCATACTCTTTTAGGCAGTGGTTTCAGTTGATTGGCTGAGTTGTTTTAGGCTAACTTTCTTGAGAGCTATTATTCTTTCATTTGATGGTGATTATTGATTATGATGTTATGGATATTATTATGATGCAATGATTTATGTTTTAGTTATGATGTACTTACCCCATACTTGCATGTGTATGGTTATCATGTTTATTGTATCTATTTGCATGTTGTTGTGGTAGAGGACAGAGACATAGTTACTTGCCTTGGTGAGATCCACACATTTGACCGATCCCTATCATTGTTTAATATATTGTATTATATGTACATGCGTGTTCTTTTGATGATAGGATTGCAGGTACAGGGCATCATCTTCCCTGAATTGGCAGGAGTGAGCGTGCCCATAAACATTCATCTCAATGGTAAAGAGGGGAGGTAACATAAAGATCCAAAACCCTAACCTAAGCGTAATCATCCTAATGTTGGAAGAGTTTCAGTATGACTACCCTATCCAAATTTATCTAGTTGACAGGAATTTGAATACCCTTTTCCCTGAGTATGTTTGCTTTGCATGATATTGCTTTTAGATGATTTATTGAGTTTTGAGTCATTTTTCCGTGTTTATGATTTTATGGATTATAGTTGAATTAAATATTTAATTATATCCTATGTTTATTTTAGATAATTAATTAAATTCAAATATTCAAATATTTTGATTTAATTAAGTATTTAATTGAAAATTAATGTATATATACTTTTATGATTAATTAAATAATTAAATATTTGGTTGCATGTTTTATTGTGACATAAATATTTAAACTATTTAATTTAATATTTTATTAATTACATGTGCATGTATGTGTTGAAAAAGTATTTTCAAATTCAAATATCTCAACTAGATATTAGGAGTCAAAGTTGAGTTGTGGCAATAAAGAATATTTTAATTATTTAATTTGGCCTTACTTTCAATTTCAAGTTGAGTTATTTTAGGGATTGAATGGGGAGTTGTCATGAGGGTTTGCACAATAAGGGGAAGTTGATGCTCTTTAGAAATATTTCTCCTCTCATTTTGCTCACAATAGGTTTTTGGCATTTTGGGAGAGCTCTTGGTGATTTGAGATTTTTGAAGGATTGAGGATTGTTGTGGTTGCTTGTTGTTTTGGAGTTTTCAGGTGTGTCTTGCTTGATTCTTTATGGATCTCAGACTTGTGGTGGAATCAAGATTAGAGGTTTTCAGATTTCCTATCTTCTCTAAAGGCACATTTCTTCAGTTCTTGCATTGGAATCAAGGTTGGTTTTGTTTCTCTATGTATTGTTTTTCAATTTTGCAAAATCTGAAGTTTTCTATGATTGGATGGATGCATGTTTGTTACTCTTGCTTCTATATGACTATTAGGGTTTTTATTATTTTTGGGTATCTAGAAAACCCATAGATCTGTATTTTCTATATTTTATCTAGACTTGGCATAGTAGGGAAATACTGGAAAAATTTCGTGAGAATAGTCATTATAGATCTCCTAGAAATTGAAAAATTAATCTGCTATATAGTTCATACTATAGAGAAAATAAATAAATAAATTTGCCTTTGTAAATTCCTTTGAAAATTTTTTAATTAGTTAAAAAAATATGCTCTCTGGAAAAAATACAAACTAGTGAGAAAAAAATAAATTCACCAGAGACAAAATTGGATAAAAGACAAAAGAAACTCTTTCCTTAATTTATTTTCCATTTTCAAAAATTACGAAAAAAGAAAATAAAATACCTTCTTAAAAAGGAAAGTGCATTCATTATATTATTTGTTTTAAAAAAAAGTAATTAATTATAAAAGTGGGAGGTGGGTTCCAACCCCACCACCCCACGGGCTACCATGACAGCTGGCGCATAAGCAGCCAGACTGCCTACGGCAGTACCGGACTGTCTATGACAGTCGGTCTGCCAACGGGGCCGGGCCATAAGGGTTAGGGGGGGCACGGGGGACCTGCTCCCCCCCAAACAAACTTTTAAAAAGTTTGTTATTTAATTAATTTGTTTGTTTTGTGTTTTTTTTTGTTAAATTAAAATTTACTTATTAAATTTTTTTCTAATCAATTTCATTTTAAATAATATTAATTTAATTTAATTTTTTTTATGATTAGTTGTTTTTAATTAATATAGTTTTTATTAATTTTAATTAATATATATCATTGTTAAAATGTGATGTTATAATATATATGGTTTTTTTTTTAATTAATTTGTATTATAGGTGATTTTTATATGGATAATATATATTGTAGTTAACTTTTATTTAATTAAGTCTACATTATATTTAATCATGATATAATTAAAGCATGTTATTCTCAATTTTGTAAATCAGAGTATTTTGTACTATAACTGTTGTATAATGTACATTTTGGAAAGGAGAGAGAAATGTTGTTTAACTGAATTCAATAAATTATGGTTTTTATTAGATTCTATGTTTTTAATAATATTCCTATTTGGGCTAATTGTAAATGTTACCTATTTATGTTCATTTTTCAGTCCTTCAGGAGGTTTTCGTTCTATGCAATCTTATGGATCTCTTTTGCTTAAATGTGTTATTTTGGGGGGCATTAGATGACCTAGGGTATTATAGAGGCTGGGTATGAGTCCTAGAGATTTGTTGATTGTTTATTCTCTAGTGTGTGCGCTTTTGGGCTTTATTATCTTAAATTGTGTTAGTAATATCTAAGAGGGGGGGGGGGTGAATCAGTGGCCTTAGAAATTTATCTAATTTAAACTTTAATCCACCAATTAGTACTTCTCCAATTATTAAGTCCCTATAAGATGTATGCCTTTGAAATACTTGAAACAAATAATTGTCTCTTAGTTTACCTTCTTTGTCCTTATTCTCCTTGTTAACCGATAAGTAGTAAACTGTATTTACCAATACTCAATAAATATGTAGAGTGTACCAGTCAATCCATAAATGCATATGTAGAATGTAAAACAGTAAAGTAATAAACCATACACATATAACACAAGGGTTTTAACGTGGAAACCCTATTAAGGGAAAAACCATTGGGACCGGTACCCCAAATTTTCACTCTTCTGAAGTGAGCCCTATTAGGAGCCAACCCTGTTAAAGGTTACAAACACACTGTTAAGTGCGACCTTGTTATAGGATTTTCAATACATAAGTTGTCACTAAGTATCTGGCATCTACGCTACCATCCTTGAATCAGTCTCATGACTATCAATAGGCTTTATGCAAATCTTACTACCATCTTTGAATCAGTCTCATGGCTGTCAATAGGCTTTATGCAAATCTTACTACCATCTTTGAATCAGCCTCCTTCTTAGACTGTCAATAGGCTTTAGGTAAGACCGGTACTACTATCATGAGTCAACCTTCTAGTAATCTGTTAGGATATACCTCATTTACAAAATATTGTTAAGTCCTACTCTATTAAGAGACTTAATGCTTCAATGGTTAAATTGAAACAAAATGACCTGTTTCTAATGCAACTGAATTGTAGATTTTTAGATCTATTTACTTACAATATCTTTCTGACCAATGTATCAATACAATTCCTTTGTACTTAATTCTTTCTACTCTGTGATGCTGTTCTTTCTGTCCGTCGGTGTCTGCAGAATTCTTTATCTCTCCCTCAACTTGATTGATTAGGACTGCATGAAGTTAATCCTTCACCAATTTCTCTTTAGCATCTTTTATCATTTCACTCCCTCGTGTATCTGATTGATATGGACCACACAGAGAATGAATTATGCTTGTCTCTTAAATAGGCATGATGTTCCTTAATTCTAGGTTCTTGATTCTTGATTCTTGGTGTGAAAAACAATCCAACCAAATTGATTTGTGGCTTTAACTCCTGATTTATTTTGTAGTTATCTTCTTGCCAACTGTACAAATCACTTACTTAACTATGGTCAAATAAAACAAATCAAACAACCAGTTAAGTCTATCTTTTAGCTCTGCCAGCTAGATATTTTGTCATTTTTTGATCTCTCTGTTCTGTCAGTCAACTCTGCAGTTCATCACCGGTGACAACTGCCAGTTCTGTCAGTGTAATTTCAGTTAGCTTTAGGATCTCCATTCGTTGGGCATCATTGGATCTTGCTCATCGGGTAACACTATTTTTAGCTCATTGGGCATCCTTTGATTCTGCTTTGTCGGGAAATACTGTCTTCTTCTCGTCAGGCAATACTGTCTTCTACTCGTCGGGCATCACCGTGACTTTTATCTCTGTCTTTACCGATGGTGTGCACTCCATCGGTGTAGTCTGTCACTTAGTGAATACTTGACTTTTGTGCATTGCTAAAAGCATAACCTTTATTCCATTGATTTCTTTAAAGTCTTTGCATTATGTATATGACCATATAGATGATATCAAGTTGACATCAATGACAATACAAAACCATTAACTGATTTAATGTCTTGCATTATGTTCAACTTAATATAGTCAACCATTTAATCAGTTATATGTCATCAATCTCTCCCTTTGGCATTGATGGCAACATACTATATTATCATGCTATACTATTTCTAATACAATATGAAATACAATTGTTGAGATTCATCAAATTACCAAATAGTTTTCTTTGATAACCAATAAAATGTCTGACCGCCGGTAAGCTCTGTGTAAGCTTGGATTTGATTCTTCCAGCTTTCCTTTTGCTTCTTCTGATGTGTTGTGTCCTTTTTGATTGTTCTGCTTCTTTGATGTCTATGTCTTGTATTTGCAACTTTTATATCAATTCTCTCCCTTTCAATTTTCTCCCTTTGGATATGATCGCTCCCTGTTTGGAGTAATCTAATAATGAATAGTTTTTGATGATAATATGAATACATTCTCTCCCTTTGACAACAATGCCAAAAAATATTTTACAAAATATCTGACACTCTGTCAACCAATTTCTTCTTTCCATAATATATTCCTTGAATTTCCCTTATCCATTATCAATAAAACAATCTTCTCTAGTGCTTGGTTCTGATATATACCTTTCTGTATATAGATGTAGCGTTGAAGTTTGGCTTTTGCTTGCATCAATCATGAATGATATTCTAATAATATATGGTTGATGCAGTGTTATGTCCTTTTACTGACTGTTAGACATGGGTTTTACCCCTAGTTTGTTCCTCAGGTACTCAAATGTATCTTTGGGTAGTGGTTTGGTGAAGATATCAGCCAATTGTTCTTTTGATTACACATATTCAAGTATCACTTCTTTCTCTTGAACTTGTTCTCTTAAGTAATGATACTTGATGGCAATGTGTTTAGTCTTTGCATGCATGACTGGATTTTTGGAAATGTTTATCTTCATATGCATACCTTCCAACAGTCATTTGATCCATGCAATATTCAAGTAGTTTGCAATAGCAACAAAATATTCTGCTTCTACAATAGACTAAGAGATGCATCCTTGCTTTTTGCTAATCCATGTGACAAGTCTATCACCCATAAAGAATGCTCCTCTATTTGTGCTCTTCCAGTAATCAAGATTTCCAGCCCAATCAGTGTTGGTAAACACTTTTAGTTCAAATTTGCCTTATCTTCTATACCATAATCCAAATTCCTTAGTATTCTTAATATATCTTAGTATTCTTTTCACAACAGTTATATGTGATTCCCCGGGGTTAGCAGAAAATCTAGCAACAATTCCTACTGCATGTGCAATATCTGGTCTTGTGTGTACAACATACATGAGTTTTCCTATCATGGATCTATATAGAGTTTGATTTACCTCTATTTTCTTGTCTTCCTTTGTTAATTTTCATCCAATAGCCATCGGTGTTCCAACAAGTTTGGAATCTTCCATCTTGAATATTTTCAAAACTTCTTTGATGTATTTGGACTATGTAATGAAAATACCTTCACTTTGTTGAATGATCTATAGACCAAGAAAGAACTTGATCTCTCTAAACATAGACATCTCAAATTCCTTTCTCATCTCATTAGCAAATGATTTGCATAGCATATCATTTCCTCCAAATATGATGTCATCAACAAATATTTCAACAATCAAAGTGTTAGAATTAGTATCTTCTTTCAAATAAAGATTACTGTTCTCACTAGTCCTTATGAATCCAATACTTATTAGATAGGAATGAATTCTTTCATACCAGGCTCTAGGAGCTTATTTTAATCCATACAAGGCTTTGTGAAGTCTACATACCATGTTCTTTTTGTCTGGATCTACAAACCCTTCTGGTTGTTCAATGTATACCTCTTCTTCAAGTATTTCATTTAGGAATGCTGACTTGACATCCATTTGATATAGTTTGAATCCTTTGTATGCAGCATAAGCAAGTAGAATTATCACTCCTTCTAGCCTAGAAATGGGTGCAAAGGTTTCTCCATAGTCTATACCTTCCTCTTGTTCATACCCCTTGCATACTAGTCTTGCTTTGTTCCTTGTGACTTCTCCATTCTCGTTCAGTTTGTTTCTGAATATCCATTTTGTACTGATGACATTCTTGTCATCTGGTCTTGGCACAAGTGACCATGTCTTGTTCTTCTCAATCTGTTCAATCTCATCATTCATAGCACTTATCCATTCTTCATTGTCTAGTGCAGCATTGACAGACTTTGGTTCAAACTCGCAAATTAAGCAATTTGAGTTTAAAGACTTACTTCTTGTTCTTGTACCAGCTTTCTTATCTCCTATAATCTAGTCCTCTAGATGGTTCCCTCTTACATATATTGCAAGTACATGTATAGCTCTTTACATATCAGCTTGATCTTCATTACCTTGCACATTATCTTGATTATTATCTTGACCAACGATAACAACATTCTGACCGTCGGTTGTAACATTCTGTTGTTCTAGATTTATGCACTATTTCTCGGGTAGAGTAATGGGTTCTTCACAATATACAAAATTGTTGTAGTCTTCTGGTTCTTTTATGCTTTCCAGCTCATTCTTTTCTGTAAATTCATCAATCTTTACATTTTCACTTTCAACTATTTTTTTAGAAGCCTTGATTAGACATTTAAAAGCTTTGCTTTTGGTAGAATACCCTAGAAAAATACCTTCATCACTTTTGGTGTCTAGTTTTCCATTTCTTTGATCTTTTAAGACATAACATTGAATGCCAAAAATTTTGAAGTAACTTACATTGGGTGTTTTGCCATACCATAGCTCATAAGGAGTCTTCTTTGAGTCCTTTCTTAATTGTACTCTGTTAAGTGTATAAAAAATAGTGCTAATAGCTTCTCTCTAGAAGATCTGGGTGATGTCCTTTTCTATCATTAGTGTTCTTGCACAATCAACTATAGATCTGTTCCTTCTCTCAGCAATCCCATTTTTCTCTGGTGTTCTTGGTGCAGAAACCTATCTTTTTATACCATGCTCATTACATAAATTAGTGAATTCATCTGATATAAATTCTCCTCCTCTATCCAATCTTAAACATTTCAGATCCTTACCACTTTATTTTTCAACCATAGCCTTATACCATTTAAACATCTTGAATGCTTCAGATTTTCCTTTTAAAAACATAACTATCATCATTCTAGAATAATCATCAACAAAGAGAATAAAATATCTATCTCCATAATATCTCTTTGTCCTCATAGGTCCACATAAAGCAGTATGGACTAAATCTAGAATATCATCAGATGTATGGATTTTGCTTTTGAAACTAGACTTTATCATTTTACCTTTTTGACAATTTTTGCACATGATGTTGTCTGGCTTTGTCATTGTCGATAAGCCTCTTACACTTCTTTTCCTGCTCATCTTCATCATGTTGTCAAATTTCACATGACACAACCTTTTGTGCCATAGCCATATGTCTTCGTTTCTAGTCATCAAACAAGTGGGGTTAGTATCATTCAGATAGAATAAGTTACCTTTGGTCTGTTCACCGGTACCAATCAGTGTTCCTGATTCATTAAAGATCATTGCCTTCTTGTTCTCAAATGCTGCTTTATGACCTGAATTATTCAGCTGAGAAACACTCAACAGATTATAATTCAATCCTTTTACCCAATAAGCATTTTCATATTTAATCAAGTTATTCAACATTACTGTTCCTTTACCTTCAATTTGACAAGGAGAATCATTTCCCATTCTTACTGTACCACCTTTATAATATTCAAAAGTGTTAAACTTTTCTTTGTCACCGGTCATATGGTGAGTGCAGCCACTATCTATAATCCAGATATCATTTTTACTAATCTTAGATATGAGTATAGTTTCTTCATACCTTTCATCTTCATCTGAATCATCCTTCACAGCTACAAACACTATCTCAAAATCATCATCTGGTTTAGTGTTAGTATCTTCATCTTTGCAAGATGCTAGATAGCTAACATTCTTGCCTTTGTCCTTGTAATCTTGGGTATCGCTTCTTTCTAATCGTCAGTAACCTTAGTAATCTTTTTTATCACCTCTGTCAAATTTATTCTCAAAAGATCTGTTGTCACTTCTGTCATCTTTTCTTTTAGGACATCTTACAGCAAAGTGTCCAATCTCTTTACAATTAAAACATACAAGTGGTAACTTACCTTTGTATTTACCTTTTCCTCTTAGCATTCTTCTTGCCATGAGTGCTTCAATTTCATCTAGATCTTATTCTTCAATTTCACTTTCACTGTCTCTTCTAGATGAGTGTCTCTGACTAGATTTTCTTATTCTCACAGAAGACTTGAATGCAGACTCTAAGCTTGGTAAGACACTATTATCAAAATTGTTCATCTCAAATGAAATTAGTCTACCAATTAGGCTATCAAGAGTGACTGTATTATTTGCTGCTAATCTCATTTCTTGAATAACAGAGACTCTAATAGCATATATAGGCAATAGGGTTCTTAAGATTTTACTTACCACTATCTCCTCTTCAAGTGTACCTCCAACACCTCGTATAGCATTGACTACTTCTTTTATTCGTGTGTTGTACTGTGTGATATTTTCACCTTCTTTCATTCTGAGATCATCAAACTTTCCCCTAAGGCTTTCTTCCTTGGCTATCAGAACATTTGCATCACCTCCACGTACAAGTTTCAACTTGTCCCACATTGTCTTTGCATTTTTGCAATCTTTGACATCTTCAAATTTAGCATCAGAGAGTGAGGCTAAAAGATATATAACCATGCAGTTATGTTCATGATTTACTCTCAATTGATCCACTATCAATGGTCCTATAAGAAACACATATTTAGTTTCTAAGTACTGAGTAATATCATTGCCAATACCTGATAAGTGAAGCTTTATCCTGCTTTGCCATGAAGCAAAGTTGTCCTTGTTCAACTTGGGCACATATCCTATGTTCATCTTGTGATCTTTTACTTAGGTCTTGAAACCTTCCAAGTACACAAGCTCTGATACCAATTATTAGTAATAACTAAGAGGGAGGGTGAATCAGTGGCCTTAGAAATTTATCCAATTTAAATTTTAATCCACCAATCAGTACTTCTCCAATTATTAAGTCCCTACAAGATGTATGCCTTTGAAATAATTGAAACAAATAACTGTCTATCAGTTTACCTTGTCTGTCCTTATTCTCCTTGATAACCGATAAGCAGTAAATTGTATTTACTGATAATCAGTAAATATGCAAAGTGTACCAGTAAATCCATAAATGCATATGCAGAATGTAAAATAGTAAAGTAATAAACCATACACATATAATACAAGGATTTTAACGTGGAGACCCTGTTAAGGGAAAACCACTGGGACCAGTACCCCAAATTTTCACTCTTCTGAAGTGAGCCCTGTTAGGAGCCAACCCTATTAAAGGTTACAAAGACACTATTAAGTGTGACCTTTTTAGAGGTTTTTCAATACATAGGTTATCACTAAGTATCTGGCAGCTATGCTACCATCCTTGAATTAGTCTCACGACTGTCAATAGGCTTTATGCAAATCTTACTACCATCTTTGAATCAACCTCCTTCTTAGACTGTCAATAGGCTTTAGGTAAGACCGGTGCTACTATCATGAGTCAACCTTCTGGTAATCTATTAGGATATATCTCATTTACAAAAGACTGTTAAGTCCTGCTATGTTAAGAGACTTAATGCTTCAATGGTTAAACTGAAACAAAATGACCTGTTTCTAATGCAACTGAATTGTAGATTTTTAGATCTATTTACTTACAATATCTTTCTGATCAATGTATCAATACAATTCCTTTGTACTTAACTCTTTCTGCTCTATGATGCTATGCTTTCTATCCATCGGTGTCTACAGAATTCTTAAGCTCTCCCTCAGCTTGATTGATCAGGACTGCATGAAGTTAATCCTTCATCAGTTTCTCTTCAGCATCTTTTATCAGTTCACTCCCTCGTGTATCTGATTGATATGTACCACATAGAGAATGAATTATGCTTGTCTCTTCAATAGACATGATGTTCCTTAATTCTAGGTTCTTGATTCTTGACTCTTGGCATGAAAAACAATCTAGCCAAATTGATTTGTGGCTTTAACTCCTAATTTATTTCATAGTTATCTTCTTGCCAACTATACAAATCACTTACTTAACTATGGTCAAATAAAACAAATCAAAGAACCAATTAAGTCTATCTTTTAGCTTTGTCAGCTAGATATTTTGTCATTTTCTAATCTCTTTGTTCTGTCAGTTAACTCTGCAGTTTGTCACTGGTGACAACTGCCAGTTCCGTTGGTGTAACTTCAGTTAGCTTTGGGATCTCCATCCATCGGGCATCATTAGATCTTTCTCATCGGGAAACACTATTTTTAGCTCATTGGGAATCCTTTGATTATGCTTCATTGGGAAATACTGTCTTTTTCTCATCGGGTAATACTGTCTTCTTTTCATCGGGCATCACTGTGACTTTTATCTCTGTCTTTACTGATGGTGTGCACTCCGTTGGTGTAGTCTGTCACTTAGTAAATACTTGACTTTTGTGCATTGCTGAAAGCATAACCTTTATTCCATTGATTTCTCTAAAGTATTTGCATTATGTATATGACCATACAGATGATATCAAGTCAACATCAATGACAATACAAAACCATTAACTGATTTGATGTCTTGCATTATCTTCAACTTAATATAGTAAACCATTTAATCAATTATATGTCATCAAAATTGACCATGTGACCCTTTTGATTATGTTATCTAATTGTGTACCTGTATGTGACCACTCTTATTGTATGGGATACTGGTTTTGGGGTATACTTGTGGGTTGCAACCTATGCTAGATCTATTAGGATCTATGAGCCTAGAGTAGGTTACCTAGATGTGTAGTAGGAGGTGGCTTGCAATAAGTTCCATGTTCATAAGTGATTACGGGATTGCTTATTGTGGAGTTTACTTAATAAGTGATAACTAAAGACATATTGAGAGATATTAAAATGAATTAATAAGATGTGTCCTGACCCATGCTTGAGTGCTAGTATAGGCTAAGATGACGATGAGAAGATGTTAGTTGCCTCGAGGGGTAACTGACATAGTGAGTGGCCTTATCAGTATGAGAGGTCATTGGCTCTGTGTATGGTCACTTAAGTGTCAGAATCCATTGGGATTTCTAGGACAAAACTTAAGGGTTAGACGTACATGCTGACAACTTCCTTTACACAGTCTAGATTTCCTACGTTTGTCAGTTGCCTCTGGATTAGTGAGTCTTACCTTTTATGAGTTATGGTATACCTGGATTAGAGAGCTATCGGGATCCCTTGCTTAGTTTTTATTCTTTATTGGTTTTGGATATCCAATTGGGGCCTATTGTTATCTCCTCACAACGGTGGGGTGGACCTTTATGGTTCCACACAAATGGGTGGTAGTGATTCTTTATCCATTGAGATTTGATGTCCTTGTACCAGGTGCTTGATGGTTCTTTGCAGATGAGCTCTTTATGTATCTTCATTATTGATTATGTAATTTCATTATTGTAAATCTTGTATTAGAGTATCGCATGTGATACCTAATCTAGAAATTGTAAAATTAAGTAGATTAAAGTGATTACCACATACCCTATGACATGTACAGTGGATGTGAGTTTATGGTGGTTTCATGATTTTCAATGAGGATTATAATTATGGTTATGTAAGTTGTATTTGTTATATCTATTCAAATGGAATCTTTTGTTATATGGTTAGTTGTGTTTTGCTTTAAGTAATTCAACATCATGGAACCCTTGAGTTGTGTAATCTATGTGAGTGTAAGACATGTGTATAAATGGTAATTGCTTCCACATTAATGTATGTCTCTTTATGTTAACTTAAAAAAAAATAAAAAAATTAGCACACATAGTATCATGTTCTAGGTTAATCTCTCTTGGGTTCCCTAGCAAGGCGTTACACTATCACTATGAAGAAAATCTACAGATTTTATCCAAGGGACTAATGGAAAATGATAATGAAACAATTCCCATAGAAGAAAGAAAAAGGGCACTTATCTTTATTGATTTTGGTAAAATGATACATTTAGGTCCATGTTATAGTTGTTGATCAAAACTATCCACTCTGCCTATAGAAACCTTATGATAATTCTCTTCAATGTATTGATCTTGGTATCCTTACTTCTATCAAGTCTAAAGGATGTGAGTAAGATTCAAATCAATACGTATGTTCATAACTAATACCTAATCCTAGGATCAAAAACTAAATAGTTATAATTACATCTCAGGAATGATTAGTCATCCTTGTCTGAAAATCAATTATTGACCAAAAGAGATCATAATAATGGTCACTAACAAATCACTTGTGATTTGTAAGAGACAATTAAAAATAATGATTCTGTTTTAAGACATTATGGTTCTTCGATCATACTTTCATCCATATATTTCTGACTCTAATAATAGATATATTTCCTAGAAGGTCAAATATCTTTATCATTTTGAACAGGCACGTCAACATTGTTGACCATCTTCTATTACCATATATCTTCATAATAATTGCTCACAGTGTGTCTGCATTTCTTTATCTTCCTTAGTATCTCATGAAGATCACATTGTTTTATCACCAAATAGATCCATAATCGCCACCCTCGGAACCCTGCATGAAGATGTCAATGTATCAAATAATAAACCAAACCCTAAAGAAATAAAAAATAATATTAAAATATAAAATGACAAAAGGAAATCTCATTCATCACTGCCACTTGGGAACTCTATCTTTTTTACTATCAAAGACACATGTCAATATCATGTAATGCCTTGAAGAGTAAAATTCATGTATCTCCGCTTTGAGGCATTACACCTGCTACTTATGCTCTCCATGATTTAATAGATGATCATGTTACTTTAGATTTTTTGGGTCGAGGACATGTGTCACCTAGGCATGTTTCCTTAAAGCTTAAATATCCTACAACTCTACCTTTGAGTCATCGTTCCAACCATTTATTTTCATCAACTCAATTGTAGATCGATCTTCAAATCTTTGTTATCATCTGATCATCTTTATTTCTCAGTTAAGTCACCATTGTTAATTAAACCCATGTGCTAAAAGATGAGGCTTTAGTAACTCATACCTTAACCTACCTTTTAAACCTCCATATAACCCTATCATCATATCCATCCAATTATATATTTCCACCTATATCCTCGTTGTCATACTACCTCAGGCCTTGGTAGGTCCAAGACATGCGTCAACATCCCATGTTCCCTTAGAGGTTAAATATCTTCTTCTCCATCCTTGAGTCACTATGCCAACCATAGAGCATATCTAGACTTTAACCATGCATCACCCCTTCTTACAACTTGGACTTTAGTGGGACCAAGACATGCATCAAGATCACGTAATTCCTTAAAGAGTAAAAGTCATGCATCTTATCCTTGAGGTATTACGCCAACCATCGATGAAGTTTGAACTAAGTGATGCTTTAACTCTTGATTTGTGTTCTTTGACACTCATATTTTGGTGGGACCATAACACATGGTGATCAAGCATGATGCCTTAATGGATAGATAAAAAGCATCTTCTATTTGAGGAAACATGTCGACCGTCATATGGATCCTGACTTGCTTGATGTATTAACTTGCTTTGTTTTTGGTCAGCCTAGATCAGGGGACATGTGTTAGAATTACATGATGCCTTAGGGCTTAAAGATTGTCCATCATCTGTCCTAAGGGAAAGTTCCAAGTATTGATTTTTATTAAAGCTTTTGAATCACCAATCAGATCTGTGCAAAGATATGAACAACAACAAGCCCATGAAAATAATGAAACAAATATTTTTTGAATTCAAATTTAAGAATGAAGGTTGAGGAAAACATGAATTAAACCTTGGAATAAGAACAAGATAAATACATGAGTTAGTAAGATAAATGCCTGAGTTAAAATAATGCAATAATAAACTATAAGTTAAAGATGATGAACTATAACTGACTAAATGTTTGAAGATGACAAAGTTGATGATCACCGAGCTGCAGAAAGTAAATGCAAGACATTAAATCAGTTAATGTATTGTATTGTCATTGATGTCAACTTGACATGGCATGATTTATCATACAAATATATTTTCACAACACTTGAAGAGATAAAGAGACAAAGTTTTTGTTGTTGGTAATCATATACTCCGAGTGACAGTGAACCCCAAGCACAGAAGTTCACAGTGTTACCCGACGGACATTATTACCTAGCAAGTGATACCCAAGAAAGCATTACTGACCTAACTAGAGTTGTCACCAAATAGAACTGAAGTTGATGTCTGAGCTATCTGCAGTAGTCACCGAGCACAACTGAAGTGTTGACCAACGGGAACTGAAGTAAGGAAAATGACAAAACAACTTAGCTGGCAGAGATAATTATAGAGTTAACTATTTGATTACTTTGTTTTCATCGATTAATTAAAAGCTAAAGGTAAGAAGGAGATTTAGAACATGTTCTATTCCAGAAAACAAGGAGAGATTTATGGAATAAAGATAAAGCAAGCATGGAAAGCATTACGAATCAAGAAGAGATTAATGAAGAAAACAAAAAGGACAAGAAATGGTGAAATCATGTCTATATAAAGAGATAATTAATTCATTATAAAAAGAAGAGGAATGCTAAAGAGAATTCTGGTGAAGATATAAGTCTTCATACAGATCTGATCATACAAGCTAAAGAAGAGAGCTAATAATTTTGTAGACACCAAGCAACAAAGAAGTAACAGCATTCACCGAGAATAAAGAAGTGGAGCAAAGGAATTGAAGATAAAATTTATCAGAAGAGGTATTGTGGAATTACAATAGATCTAAAAATCTGAAATTCAAAGTTGTATTAATGAACAGATCGTCTACTATTTCAGTTTAACCATTGATTCATAAAATCTCTTAACTGAGTGGGATTTAACCATCCTTTAAATATTGAGATACATCCCAAGAAGTATCAAAAGGTTTTCATGTTTAAAACATAGTGAATGCTAGTTAGAATGATAAACTATTAGTTTTAAATCCTCTAACAAGGTCACACTTAACAGCGTGTTTGTAACATTTAACAGGGTTGGCTCTTCACCGAGCTCACTTCAGAAGAGTGAAAATTTTGGGTTACCGGTCCCAAGTGATTTTTCTCTTAATAGGGTTTCCATGTTAAAAATCCATGTGTCAAATGTGTATATGGTTCATTGCTTTTATGTTTTGCTTTATACATTACTAAAGCATGATTGATTGGTAAAAATTAAGTTATTTACTATATTTTAGTAAAGGTTAAGAAAAGATAAATTGCTATTCGGTAAAAGAAAAAAAGGATAAATAGCATATTCTCTGAGCAGTGTGTGTGTATATATATATATATATATATATATATATATATATATGTTAGATTAACACAAGGCATACATCTTGTAGGACTAAAGATAACTAGAGGTTTCATATTTTTTGTATAAATTTTTGGTTGGATTATTGGATTAATTTTTGAGGCCATTGATTCACCCCCACCTCTCAGTTATTCTAACAATTGGTATCAGAGCTTGTGTGCTTGTAAGGGAGTTTTAAGACTCAAGCTAAAGATCACAAGATGAGTAAAAGGGATGTGCCTAAGTTGAGCAAATACAACTTTGCATCATGGAAAAGCAGGATAAGACTCCACCTATCAGGTATTGGAAATGATGTCACTTAATACTTAGATATTGAATTTGTTTTACCTACAGGTCCTCTGACAATTGATCAATTGAGAGAAAAGCATGAACACAATTCTATGATGATAGAAGTTTCTTCCTCACTCTTTGATGCTAAATTTGAAGATGTCAAATCATGCACCACTGCAAATAAAATGTGAGACGAAATCAAGCTAGTACATGGAGGAGAAAAAAATGTACTAATAGCTAAGGTAGAAAGCCTAAGAGGAAATTTTTATGACCTAAGAATGAAGGAAGGAGAAAAAATCACTCAGTATAACTGGAGAATCAAAGAGGTTGTTAGTGCTATCCAAGGAGTAGGAGGTGTACTTGAAGAAGAAATAGTGGTAAGTAAAATTCTTAGAACCTTATTGTCTATGTATTCTATTAGAGTATCTTCTATACAAGAAATGAAAGGAGTAGAAAATAACAATGTTACTCTAGATAGTTTTATTAGTAGACTTACTTCATTTGAGATGAATAACTATGACAATAGTGTCTTACCAACTATTGAGTCTGCAATAAAATCTTCTTTAAGAATAACTAAATCAAGTCATTAGAGCACTATGAAAAATGATAGTGAAAGTGATAGTGGTGACCAAGAACTTGATGACATTAAAGCACTAATGGCTAGAAGATTGTAGAGAGGAAAAGGTAGATACAAAGGTAAATTACCATTGGTATGTTTTAATTCTAAAGAGATTGGACACTTTGCTGCTAGATGTCCTAACGAAAGAAAAGAAGACAGAAGCAATGACATAACTTATGAAAATAATTTTGACAGAGGTGATGACTGAGATTACCAAAGCAACTGAAAATCTGATAGAAGAGATAACTGAGACTACAAGGACAAAGGAAAGAAGGCTTGTTACCTAGCTGAGAACAAAGCTGAAAATACTGACACCAAATTTGATGAAGATATTGAGGTGGTATTTGTTTCTATAAAGGATGAGTCAGACGAAGAAGAAAGATATGTTGAAACTGCACTCATATCTAAGGTTAGTAAAAATGATGTTTGGATTATTGATAGTGGATGTACTCACCACATTACTAGAGATAAGGAAAAGTTTGAAACATTTTAATATTATAATGGTGGATCAGTAAGAATGGGTAATGACTCACCTTGTCCGGTTGAAGGTAAAGGAACAATCATGTTGAATAATATGATCAGATGTGAAAATGCATATTGGGTAAAAGGACTTAACTATAATCTATTGAGTGTTTCACAGCTGAATAACACTAGTCACCGAGTTGCATTTGATAACAAAAAGGCAAAGATATTTAATGAATCAGGAAGGTTGATCGGTACTGGTGAACAAAAAAAGGTAACCTATTCTATCTCGATGATATTAACACCACTTTTTTAATGACTAGAAACAAAGACATATGGTTGTGGCATAAAATTTTATGTCATGTGAATCTTGACAATATGGCTAGGATAAGAAATAAAAGGAAAGTAAGAGGCTTACCGAGCATGTCAAAACCCAACCATGTCATGTGTAAGAATTGTCAAAAAGGTAAAATGAAAAAGTTTAGTTTCAAGAGAAAAACCTACACATCTAATTCTATTCTAGAATTAGTCCATACTAATTTATGTGGACCAATGAGAACAAAGAGTTACTATGGTGATAGAGACTTCACTCTCTTTGTTGATTATTATTCCAGAATGATAACTGCTATGTTCTTAAAATAGAAATTAGAAGCATTTAAGATGTGTAAATTGTATAAAGCTATAGTTGAAAAACAAAGTGGAAAGGAACTAAAATACTTAAGATCAGATAAAGGAGGAGAATTTATTTATGATGAATTCACTAACTTTTGTAATGAGCATGGAATAAAAAGATAGGTTTCTGCACCAAGAACACCACAACAATGGGATTGCTCAAAAAGGAATAGATCAATTGTTGATTGTGCTAGAACACTGATGATTGAAAAATGCATCACACAAATATTCTGGATAGAAGTTGTCAATACTACTGTCTATACATTAAATGGAGTTCAATTAAATAAAGACACCAATAAGACACCCTATGAGTTATGGTATGGATACACACCCAATGTAAGTTACTTTAGAATTTTTGGAAGTCAATGTTATATTTTGAAAGATGATAGAAATGGAAAGCTTGACTCCAAAGGTGATGAAGGAATATTTATAGGTTATTCTACTAAAAGCAAGGCTCATAAATGTCTTAAAATATCCTCTAACAAAATCATTGAAAGTGAAAATGTCAAAGTGGATGAATTTGCTAAGAAAAATGATGAGAAAAGTAGAAAGGAACTGGAATACTACAACAGGTTTGTCTATAGTGAAGAACCTGACACTCTGCCCAAGAAACATGGTATCACTACCAAGCAACATAACATTGCACCCAAGCATGAGACTGCAAACACCAAAAATTAGGAAATTTCTCACAATGATGTACCAAGTGATTTAGATCAAAATGAAGGTCAATATGATGATCAAAATGATGAACAAAGAGCTAAACTGGTACTTTCCAAGTGTGTCAGAAGACACAATCCATAGAACCAGATCATAGAAGACAAAAAGGATGGAATAAGAACAAGAAGCAAGTCACTAAACACTAGATGTTTGATTTGTGATTTTGAGCCTAAATCTGTCATTACTACACTTGAGAATCAAGAATGGGTCAGTGCAATGAATGAATAGATTGAGCAGATTGAAAAGAACAAAACATGGACATTAGTACCTAGACCAAATGACAAGAATGTTATTGGTACCAAATGGATATTCAGAATCAAGCTACATGAGAATGGAGAAGTCACAAGAAACAAAGCAAGATTAGTATGCAAGGGGTATGTACAAGAAGAAGGTATTGACTATGGAGAAATATTTGCACCCATTTCTAGGCTAGAAGGAGTGAGAATTCTACTTGCTTATGTTGCATTCAAAGGATTCAAAGTATACCAAATGGATGTTAAATTTGCATCCCTAAATGGAATACTAGAAGAAGAGGTATACATTGAACAACCAGAAGGGTTTGTTGATCCTAAAAAGAGAAACATGGTTTGTAGACTACACAAATCCTTGCATGGATTGAAACAAGAACCAAGAGCATGGTATGAAATACTTCACTCTTATCTCATAATTATTGGATTTGTAAGAATAAGTGATAACAGTAATCTGTATTTAAAATAAGATACTGATGATAACATTCTGATTGTTGAAATATTTTTTGATGATATTATATTTGGAGGTAATTATATGTTATGCAAATCATTTCTTGATCAAATGAGAAAGGAGTTTGAGATGTCAATGTTTGGGGAGATCAAATTCTTTCTTGGTCTACATATTCTTCAATAGGATGCAGACATATACATCACACAATCCAAATACATCAAGGAAGTTCTGAAGATATTCAAGATGGAGGATTCCAAGCTAGCTGGAACACATATGGCAATCAGATGCAAATTGAGAAAGGAAAGTCAACTAAGGTAAATTAGACCCTATATAGATCTACGATTGGAAAACTCATGTATGTTGTACATATGTAACGCCCCGCAAGGGAACCCAAGAGAGATTAACCTAGAACATGTCACTATGGGTGCTGAATAATTTTTTTTTAAATTTTTAACATAAAGAAACATACAATCATGTCAAAGTGAATACCATTTATACACATGTCTTATACTCACATAGATTACATGACTCAAGGGTCCCATGATGTTGAATTACTTAAAGAAAAACACAACTATCAATATAACAAAAGATTTAATCTAATTAAATATATCAAATACAACTTACATAATCATAATTACAATCCTCATGGATAACCATGAAACCGCCATGAACTCACATCCACTGCACATGTCGCGGGGTATGTAGTAATCACTCTAAACTACTTACTATTATAATTTCCAGATTAGGTATCACATGCGATACTCTAATACAGGATTACAATAATAAAATTACATAATAAATGATGAAGGAACATAAAGAGCTCATCTGCAAAGAAACCATCAAGCACCTGGTACAAGGACGTCAAATCTCAATAGATAAAGAATCACTACCACCCGTCTGTGTGGAACCACAAAGGTCCACCCCATCATGCTGAGGAGATAACAATAGATCCCAATCAGATATCCAAAACCAACAAGGCATAACCACTAAGCAAGGGATCCTGATAGCTCTCTAATCTGGTGTACTAATCATCACAAAAGGTAAGACTCACTAATCCAGAGGCAACTAACAACATAAGAAATCTAGCATGTGTAAAGGAAGGTGTCATCATGTACGTCTACCCTTAAGTTTAGCCCAGATAATCACAACAGATTTTGGCACCTAAGTGACCATACACGAAGCTAATGTCCTCTCATACTGACAAGGCCCACTAACTATGTAAGATACCTCGCAGGGAAACTAACATCTTCTCCAAAACCATCTTAGCCTATACTAGAACTCAAGCATGGGTGAGGACACATCTTATTAATTCATCTTAATCTCTCAAATATGTCTTTAATTATCAATTATTAAGAAACTCCACAATAAGCAGCCCAGTAGTCTCTTACGGACATGGAACTTATTGCAAGCCACCTCCTACTACGCATCTAGGTAACCTACCCTAGGCTTAGAGATCCTAACAGATCTAGCATAGGTCACAACACTAGTGTACCCAAAATTAGTATCCCATACAACAGGAATGGTCACACAGGTACACTAGAAAATAACATAATCGAAGGGTCATCATGGTCAGTTTAGGGTAATAGCAAAGAGCACACACGTCATAAAGTAACAGAAATATAATTACACTCCCTCAGCCTCTGTATACCTCCTAGGTCGTCTAATGTCCCAAATAACAAGCACAAAAGATCCATAAGAATGCATCAAAAATAAAACATCTTAAAAGACTGAAAAATGAACATAATGGATATCATTTACAGTTAACTTAAATATAAACTTCATCTAATCAAAAATTAATCTAAAATAATTAGGGTAATTTGTGTTAAAAACCCATTTACAACTACCTCTTGTGATTAACTAATCAAGATATCCATTAATTATGTACAATTAGTTATCTATCCCTGATCCCTCAAATTACTTCATAACTACCCGATTTAAATCAATCTTGATCAACTTAATTTAATCAACTACCTTTTTTCCAAAGAGATTAATAACACATATTATTAAATTAATTATTCTAATAATCAGTATACTAATTAAAAATTAATAACACTCATTAATTTAAATCAACCATTAATGTATTATAACATAACTAATTCTTTAATATATTAAATTAGGTACTATGCATATAGTCATAAACATTAAAATAAATTTTCAATTAATAGTTAAATTGAATTAAACTAATTTAAAATTAATAAAATTAAAAATTTAAATTAATCTAACATTAATAAAATTTAAAATCAACTAATATAAAAATTATTTAAAAATTTACACTAAATAAATTTAAATTAACAATATTTATTACATAAAAAAAAAACTTTAATAAAGAAAATGACATGGGGGGGCCCGCACAGCTTTACACCCCCCAATCCTCCTAACCCTACGGCTGCTAGCGCTGATGGCGGCTGGACAGCCTAGCGGTACCCACCGCCTGCAGCTCTTAGAGCTGCATGTGCTACCATAGGCGCGGGGTGGGAAGTGGGGATGGGGTCCCACTTCCCCCCAAAATATATTATTACTTTTTTTAAAAACTTCAAACTCTGTGCTTAAAACATTTGACTCTCTATTTTTTTTGTTTTAAATACATTTTATTATTATTTTTTTTATATATTTCTTTTTTTTTTATTAAATCCGAAAACGGAAATATTAACAAAAAGGAAGGTAATTTATTTATTTATTTTTTTATACTAGACTGTATTAAAACAGTGGGTTGATTTTTTTTCATTGATTTAATTTTTGCAATGAAATTACACAGGGATAAATATTTATTTTTCTTCTATAGTTAGGACTATAGGCAGATTTAATTTTTCGAATTCTAGGAGTTTTATAAGAGATATAAGTACAAAATTTTGAAAGCATGTTTGTACCATAACAAGGAATATATAATCACGAAACTAATAGATCCAGGCTTCTCATAAACTCTGAATTCACTAAAACATTAAGCGTCCACAAATTTAATTTTCTCCTATAATATAACTATACAAAGAGCTTAATTTTCATTTTCTAAGAGATTTAGAGGGAATTTCTTCCCAAAATTTTGACAGCATAACCCTACGATGCTAAGATTATAGAAAATGATAGAAGTATAGATCTAGGGTTTATAGAAACACCCAAGAACATAGAAAATATCCATAAGCCATTTAAAGGCCAAATTTAAGAACAAGCATTAAAACAACATAGAAAACTTCAAAACTACGAAATTGAATCCATGCAAGGCAAATGAAACTTACCTTTAATCCAGTGCAAGAAACAGAATAATCTAGCTTGGAGGATGCAAACAAAGATAAAACCCTCAAGCCCAATTCAACCATAGATCTGACACAATGTAGATCCAAACACACACACACACAAGCAATAGAAAACCCCGAAACTTTGAAGCAACCAAGATCCACAACAATCCACAATTCTTCAAAAACCCCAAAATCACCAAGAGCTCTCCAATTTTCAAAAACCTGTTATGAGAGAATGAATGACCAATTCCCCCTAAAGAGATTCAAATTCCCCAAAACATGCAAAGGTGAATGACAACTCCCAAGTCAATCCCTAGTTTAACTCAACTTGAAAATTGAAA
>MU218440.1:171841-188742 GCA_018584345.1 Thuja plicata | reverse complement strand
AGAGATTCAAATTCCCCAAAACATGCAAAGGTGAATGACAACTCCCAAGTCAATCCCTAGTTTAACTCAACTTGAAAATTGAAAGTAAATCCAAATTAATTAAATAAAATATGCTTTATTTCCACAAGTCAACTTAGACTCCTAATTACAAGTTAAGATCTTTTGAATTTGAAATACTTTTTCAACACAATTATGTACATGTAATTAATAAAATATTTAATTAAATAGATTAAATATTTATGTCACAATAATACATGCAACCAAATATTCAATTATTTAATTAATCATACAAGCACATACAATATAGTTTTCAATTAAATATTTAATTAAATCAAAATATTCAAATATTTCAGTTTAATTAATTATTAAAAAATAAACTTAGGATATAATTAAATCATTAATTCAACTATAATCCATTAAATCACAGAATATGGAAAATCACTCAATAATAAAAAAATCACCGGAAAACATAATCAAGCAAAACACACACAACCTCAAGAGAAAGGGTATTCGAATTCTGTCAACCTAGACAAATCTGGATAAGCTAGTCATACTGAAACTCATCCTACATTAGGATGATTAGGCTTAGGTTAGGGTTTTGGATTTGTATGTTACCTCCCCTCTTTACCATTGAGATGAATATTTATGGGCACGCTCACTCCTGCCAAATCAGGGAAGACGATGCCCTGTACCTGCAATCCTATCACCAAAAGAACATGCATGTACATATATAATATAATATCGCAATCAATGATAGGGATTGGTCAAATGTGTGGATCTCACCAAAGCAAGTAACTACGTCTCCGTCCTCTACCACAACAACACATCAACAAGTACATTCACAAATAAGACAACCATACACATGCGAGTATGGGGTAAGTATATCATAATCTAAAATCAACATCATAACATCTATCTATGCATAAGGTAAAATCATGACATCATAAATTGAGTATCATCATCAAATAAAATAATATCAGCTCACATGAAATGTGGCCTAAAAGAATTTGACCAAACAACTGAAATCAATGCCTAAAGAGTACGACATCCTAAACTAAAAACAAAAATAAGAGTGGGTATTAAATCCACCCCCCTAGGATTAGGCTTACTCTTGGAACCCTAAAAAAAATAGGGATAAAATCCCATAAACATGAAGCATCCTAATGAGTCACATATGACTCAGCGAGTAGATCCCATAGGACCTTTCCCCGCTCTCTAGTTAGAACACTTAGGATCCTTCCCTACTACTGGAAACTGAAACCCAACTATAGATTCTCTACCCATAGACTCAATCACAGGAGGATGATACACTGGAGGATGATAATCCAAAGCTACATATACTCCATGAGATCTACCGATGTTCCCAACTGTAGGTTTGGAAGTCACAGGTCTCTGCTCAAGAAACTAAGATGCATGCTATGGATAATTCATCACAATGTGGCCAAATTGACCATAGGTGAAACACCCTGTGCCTCTAAAATTGCCTCTCCCATTAGAGGGAAAACTAGACTGCTTGAAACCATCTCTACCAATACTCTGCTACGTGCTCTATGCAGGCTGACTATACTGATTGCACCTGGCGCGTGGACCACCTTGAGAATCCTTAGGGCGAGTACCACCACTCTGACCCTGAGGATGAGTCACCTTCTACTGTGAATTTTGATTACCCGCAAAGGAACTAGGGGGTTCCTTGAAGTTCCCAATCCCTTGAGACTGATTACCTCTAACCCTAGAACTAGATGCACCACTTGTAGGAGCACCTATCTGACCTCCATGGCCTAATGCCAAGTTAGCCTCTGATAAAGTGGCCTTAATCACCACAACTTGTAGGTCTATTGGCTCAAAGAGATTCACATCCCCTACAATGCGAGCATTAAGCCCTCATACAAAATGTTGTACCAACAATGCGGTATCCTTGCTAAATCTGGAATACTACTGGAGCTCATAGAAATGATGCTCGTACTATTCCACAGTCAACGTAAGCTGTCTGAGGTTATGAAAATCATCAGCTCTCTGCTGCCTCCACTGATCAGATAGGAACCTCACTCTGAAATTCTTGAGAAAGAGTTCCCAAGTAATGGTGTCCATGTGGAGTCCTAGCTTCTACTCCTCTATCTTCCACCAGATAGCCACAAAATGAGTCAACTGTATGACGACATACCTCACTTTAGTATTACTACTAAAGGGATGCATCATGAATAACCTATCCAATGCAATCAACTAGGTCTCTGCCTCTAAACCAGAATCCTGTCCAGTGAAAGGAATGGCCTTTCCTCTCGTCAAGTCTCTCATGTGGTTGGCTGCAACCATTGCTAGATCCACTGAAATAGTCCTCCCACGAGGGCTCCTAGATCTCTCTCTCTCCTCCTACTGCTGGGAGTGATGAGATGCCTCTCTCTCCATTCTATCTCTCTCAAGAAGGAGATCTAGGATGGCCTGAAGGATCTGCCTAATATTCAAACCCCCAGACTCATCTTGATTCTCCCTCCTCTGCTCACCCCTGTCCTGATGTTGCTCACTCTCCTTTCTAACACTAGTGGAGGAGCTAGCCTATCACCTTCCCCCATGGGAACCAGACCTACCCCTACCATGGCCTCTAGCTGCTTGTGTCTTAGGCATAATTCCTGAAACAAATAGAGATAATATAAATCTCACCACATAGCTTGAAACATAAACTAAAGAATAAATAAATAAACCATAAAGCAATACATCAAAACAAATCTGTAGCATGTCTATGTTTTATTTTTAGTTTAAGCTAGACACAACCTAATGGGTGTACCATTCCCAGAGTTCCTAGTGTAGAAATTAGAGCTCTGATACCAGATGTAATGCCCCGCCAGGGAACCCAAGAGAGATTAACCTAGAACATGTCACTATGTGTGCTGAATAATTTTTTTTTTAAAGTTTAACATAAATAAACATACAATCATGTGGAAGTGAATACCATTTATACATATGTCTTACACTCACATAGATTACACGACTCAAGGGTCCCATGACATTGAATTACTTAAAGAAAAACACAACTATAAATATAACAAAAGATTTCATCTAATTAAACATATCAAATATAACTTACATAATCATAATTACAATCCTCATGGATAACCATGAAACCACCATGAACTCGCATCCACTTAACGTCGTAGGGTATGTAGTAATCACTCTAAACTACTTACTATTACAATTTCCAGATAAGGTATCACATGCAATACTCTAATATAGGATTACAATAATCAAATTACATAATAAATGATGAAGGAACATAAAGAACTCATCTGCAAAGAAACCATCAAGCACCTGGTACAAGGACATCGAATCTCAATAGATAAAGAATCACTACCACCCATCCATGTGGAACCACAAAGGTCCACCCCACCGTGCTAAGGAGATAACAACAGATCCCAATCAGATATCCAAAACCAACAAGGCATAACCACTAAGCAAGGGATCCTGATAGCTCTCTAATCCGGTGTACTAATCATCAAAAAAGGTAAGACTCACTAATCCATAGGCAAATGAAAATGTAGGAAATCTATCATGTGTAAAGGAAGGTTTCATCATGTACGTCTACCCTTAAGTTTAGCCCAGATAATCACAACAGATTTCGGCACCTAAGTGACCATACATGGAGCTAATGTCCTCTCATACTGACAAGGCCCACTAACTATTTCAGATACCTCGTAGGAAAACTAACATCTTCTCCAAAACCATCTTAGCCTATACTAGCACTCAAGCATGGGTGAGGACACATCTTATTAATTCATTTTAATCTCTCAAATATGTCTTTAATTATCACTTATTAAGAAACTCTATAATAAGCAGCCCAATAGTCTCTTACAAACACAAAACTTATTGCAAGCCACTTACTACTATGCATCTAGGTAACCTACCCTAGGCTCAAAGATCCTAACAGATCTAGCATAGGTCACAACCCTAGTGTACCCCAAATCAGTATCCCATACAACAGGAATGGTCACACAGGTACACTAGAAAATAACATAATCGAAGGGTCATCATGGTCTGTTTAGGGTAATAGCAAAGAGCACACACATCATAAAGTAACAAAAATATAATTACACCCCCCTCAGCCTCTGTATACCTCCTAGGTCGTCTAATGTCCCGAATAAAAAGCACAAAAAATCCATAAGAATGCATCAAAAATAAGATATCTTAAAAGACTGAAAAATGAACATAATGGATATCATTTACAGTTAACTTAAATATAAACTTCATCTAATCAAAACTTAATCTAAAATAATTAGGGTAGTTTGTGTTAAAAACCCATTTACAACTACCTCTTGTGATTAACTAATCAAGATATCCATTAATTATGTACAATTATTTATCTATCCCTAATCCGTCAAGTTACTTCATAACTACCCGATTTAAATCAATCTTGATCAACTTAATTTAGTCAACTATCTTTTTTCCAAAGAGATTAATAACACATATCATTAAATTAATTATTCTAATAATCTATATACTAATTAAAAATTAATAACACTCATTAATTTAAATCAACCATTAATGTATTATAACATAACTAATTCTTTAATATATTAAATTAGGTACTATGCATATAATCATAAACATTAAACTAAATTTTCAATTAATAGTTAAATTGAATTAAACTAATTTAAAATTAATAAAATTAAAAATTTAAATTAATCTAACATTAATAAAATTTAAAATCAACTAATATAAAAATTATTTAAAATTTACACTAAATAACTTTAAATTAATAATATTTATTACATAAAAAAAAAAGCTTTAATAAAGCAAATGGCATGGGGGGGCCCGCACGGCTTTACACCCCCCAATCCTCCTAACCCTACGGCTGTCGGCGCTGATGGCGGCCAGATAGCCTGGCGGTACCCACCACCTGCAGCTCTTAGAGTTGTGTGCGCTACCATAGGTGCGGGGTGGGAAGTGGGGATGGGGTCCCACTTCCCCCAAAAATATATTATTACTTTTTTTAAAAACTTCAAAATCTGCGCTTAAAACATTTGACTCTCTATTTTTTTTTTTTAAATACATTTTATTATTATTATTTTATATATATATATATTTTTTTTATTAAATCCGAAAACGGAAATATTAACAAAAAGGAAGGTAATTTTTATTTTTTATTTTTTATTTTTTTTACACCAGACTGTATTAAAACAGTGGGTTGATTTTTTTTCATTGATTGAATTTTTGCAATTAAATTACACAGGGATAAATATTTATTTTTCTTCTATAGTCAGGACTAAAGGCAGATTTAATTTTTTGAATTCTAGGAGTTTTATAAGAGATAGAAGTACAAAATTTTGACATGTTTGTACCATAACAAGGAATATATAATCACAAAACTAATAGATCTGGGCTTCTCATAATTTCTGAATTCACTAAAACATTAAGCATCCACAAATTTAATTTTCTCCTATAGTATAACTATACAAAGAGGTTATTTTTTATTTTCTACGATATTTAGAGGGAATTTCTTCCCAAAATTTTGACAGCATAACCCTACGATGCTAAGATTATAAAAAATGATAGAAATATAGATCTAGGGTTTATAGAAACACCCAAAAACATAGAAAACATCCATAAGCCATTTAAAGGCCAAATTTAAGAACAAGCATTAAAACAACATAAAAAACTTCATAACTATGAAATTGAATCCATGCAAGGCAAATGAAACCTACCTTTAATCCAATGCAAGAAACGGAAGAATGTAGCTTGGAGGATGCAAGAAAAGATGAAACCCTCAAGCCCAATTCAACCACAGATCTGACACAATGTAGATCCGAACACACACACACACACACAAGCAATAGAAAACCCTGAAACTTTGAAGCAACCAAGATCCACAACAATCCACAATTCTTCAAAAACCCCAAAATCACCAAGATCTCTCCAATTCTCAAAAACCTGTTATGAGAGAATGAATGACCAATTCCCCCTAAAGAGATTCAAATTTCCCAAAACATGCAAAGGTGAATGACAACTCCCAAGTCAATCCCTAGTTTAATTCAACTTGAAAATTGAAAGTAAATCCAAATTAATTAAATAAAATATGCTTTATTGCCACAACTCAACTTAGACTCCTAATTACAAGTTAAGATCTTTTGAATTTGAAATACTTTTTCAACACAGTTATGCACATGTAATTAATAAAATATTTAATTAAATAGATTAAATATTTATGTCACAATAATACATGCAACCAAATATTCAATTATTTAATTAATCATATAAGCACATACAATATAGTTTTCAATTAAATATTTAATTAAATCAAAATACTCAAATATTTCAATTTAATTAATTATTAAAAAATAAAATTAGGATATAATTAAATCATTAATTCAACTATAATCCATTAAATCATAGAATATGGAAAATCACTCAATAATCAGAAAGAAAATCACCTGAAAACATAATCAAGCAAAACACACGTAACCTCAAGAGAAAGGGTATTCAAATTCTGTCAACCTAGACAAATTCAGATAAGGTAGTCATACTGAAACTCATCCTACCTTAGGACGATTAGGCTTAGGTTAGGGTTTTGGATCTGTATGTTACCTCCCCTCTTTACCATTGAGATGAATATTTATGGGCACGCTCACTCCTGCCAATTCAGGGAAGATGATGCCTTGTACCTGCAATCCTGTCAACAAAAAAACACACATGTACATACATAATTTAATATTGCAATCAATGATAGGGATCGATCAAACGTGTGGATCTCACCAAAGCAAGTAACTATGTCTCTGTCCTCTACCACAACAACACATCAACAAGTACATTCACAAATAAGACAACCATACACATGTGAGTATGGGGTAAGTATATCATAATCTAAAATCAACATATAATAATCAACATCATCACATCTATCTATGCATAAGGTAAAATCATGACATCATAAACTGAGTATCATCATCAAATAAAATAATATCAGCTCACATGAAATGTGGCCTAAAAGAATTTGACCAAACAACTGAAATCAATGCCTAAAGAGTACAACATCCTAAACTAAAAAGCAAAACAAGAGTGGGTATTACAACATACTAGACCAGATATAGCACATACAATTGGAATAGTTGCAAGATTCTCTTCTAATCCCAAGGAATCACACATGATTGTTGTCAAAATAATTCTGAGATATCTAAAGAATACCAAGGACTATCAAGTCTATACATATGCTGATTGGGTTGGAAACATAGATCACAGAAAGAGCACAACAGGAGGATCATTCTTTATGGGTGACAGACTTGTCACATGGGTGAGAAAAAAAAAAAGATGCATCTCACAATCCACTGCAGAAGTAGAATATGTGGCTACTACTACAAATTTATCTAATGTTGCATGGATCAAGCAATTACTAGAAGGTATGAATATGAAAATTCTTGAACCAGTGATTATCTATTGTGATAATACAAGTGCAATAAACATTTCAAAGAACCTTGTCATGCATGGTAAGACAAAGCATATAGCTATCAAGTATCATTACTTAAGAGAACAAGTACAAGAGAAAGAGGTGATACTAGAATATGTTTAATCAAAAGAACAATTAGTAGACATATTCAAAAATCCATTGCCTAAAGATACATTTGAGTACCTGAGGAAGAGAATAGGGGTATGACCCTTGTCTACTGGTCACTAAGCTAACTAGGAGGCTACATCAGCCTACACACAATTAGAAGATTAATCATGTTGATAAAAGAAAATAAATGGACTGCAATACTACATCTATACATAGAAAGGTACTTATTTGCACTGAATACCAGAGTTATTGTATTGCTGATGGAAAGGAAATTCAAGGAATATATTAGGGAGAGAGATATTATATGTTTGGCATTATTTTCAAAGGGAGAGAGAGATCCAACTATTAAATATCTATCATGATCATCCAAAGTGAGAGAAAAGAAAGAAATATCCATCGAGGAGAGGAGTAGTGAAAGGGAGAGAAAATATCAGAGAAAGATTCAAAGAAACATCCATCTAAGGGAGAGAATTGGAGAAAAGTTAACACTGCATATCTATCCAGAAAAGGGAGAAAAGATTCTACAACAAAGGGAGAGACAAAAATAGAAGTTGCTACATCTATCCAATGAAGAAGGAAGAAAGTACTCAGCAAGAATCAAATCTAAGCTAGAAGATCTTATCAAGAGTCAGATATTTGTATTGTTTATAGAATAGTAAGTTTGGAAGAGTTTGATGAACTACAACTGATATATTTCATATTGTATTATTAGTATATTTCCATCAATGCCAAAGGGAGAGATTGATGAACTATAACTGATTGAATGTTTGAAGATGACAAAGTTGATGATCACTGAGCTGCAGAAAGTAAATACAAGAAATTAAATTAGTTAATGTATTGTATTGTCATTGATGTCAACTTGATATGGTATGATTTCTCATACACATATTGTCACAACACTTGAAGAGCTCAAGAGACAATTTTTTTTGTTTTCAGTAATCATATACACTAAGTGACAATGAACCTCGAGCACAGAAGTTCACAGTCTTACCCAATGGATAGTGTTACCCAAGAAAGTGACACTTGAGCAAGCATTACCAAGCTAACTCCAGTTGTCACCAAATAGAACTAAATTTGATGCCCAAGATATCTGTGGCAGTCATGGTGCACAATTGAAGGGTTGACCGATGTTAACTAAAGTTAGGAAAATGACAAAATAACTTAGCTGGAAGAGATAATTATAGAGTTAACTGTTTGATTACTTTTTTTAAATCAATCGGTTAAAAGCTAAAGATAAGAAGGAGATTTAAAGCATGTTTTATTCCAAAAAAAAGGAGAGATTTATAGAATAAAGCTAAAGAAAGCATGGTGAGATTTATAGATCAAGAAGTGATCAATGAAGCAAACAAGAAGGACAATAAATGGTGAAATCATGAGTATATAAAGAGACAAGTAGTTCATTAAAAAAATAAGAGGAATGCTGAAGAGAATTCTGGTGAAGATATAAGCTTTCATAAAGATCTGATCATACAATTTGAAGAACAAAGCTAAGAATTCTCTAGACACTGAGCAACAAAGAAGCAACAACATTCACTGAGCAGAAAGAAGTGGAGCAAAGGAATCAAGGAGAACATTGATCAGAAGAGGTATTGCAGAATTATAATAGATCTGAAAATATGATATTTAAAGTTGTATTAATGAACAGATCATCTACTATTTCAGTTTAACCATTGATTCATAAAATCTCTTAATTGAGTGGGATTTAACCATCCTTTATATATTGAGATACATCCCAAGGAGTATCAAAAGGTTTTCATGTTGACAACATAGTGAATGCTAGGTCAAGTGATAAACTATTAGTTTTAAATCCTCTAACAAGGTTGCACTTAATAGTATGTTTGTAATCTTTAACAGGGTTGACTCTTCACCGAACTCACTTTAGAAGAGTGAAAATATTGGGTTATCGATCCCAAGTGTTTTTTCCCTTAACAAGGTTTCCATGTTAAAAATCCATGTGTCAAATATGTATATGGTTCATTGATTTGATGTTTTTCTTTACACATTACTAAAACATGATTGGTCAGTAAACACTAAGTTATTTACTATATTTCGGTAAAGGTTAAGAAAATATAAACAACTATTCGGTAAAAGAAAAAAAAAAGGATAAATAGTATATTCTCCAAGTATTTTGTGTGTGTGTGTGTGTGTGTGTGTGTGTTAGATTCACACAAGGCATACATCTTGTAGCACTAAAGATAACTAGAGGTTTTATATTTGTGGTATAAAGTTTTGGTTGGATTACTGGATTAATTTTTGAGGCCACTGATTTATTCCCCCCCCCCTCTTAGTTATTATAACAAAAGGCATAGTTAAAAGGATAAATAATAATGATAAGGGTATAAAATACGCTTCCATGAACTATATAGATTTATAAATTTAACCTGCAAATCTGGGTTCCACTATGACCTGTGTGTGGTTATGAGAGGCCAGTTCTTTTTTAACATGGAAATAATCAAGAAAGACAAGAAAAAACATTCAAGTATGGTTCTTTATTGGTATGTATATTCTTCTATTTGCAAAATCATTTTCTTCAACTTGGTCAGATTCAATGGTCAACCAATATACCTGCAGTAGTGAAAATAAAAAAATGCATAAGAATGTTAGGAAATAACTTTAATAGTGCTATGTGTGGTTATTTTAAGGATTTTCAAAAACAAATGCATGAGAGGGAACGTATCCCAACCAATATAGTAGAGAAATACAAAAATGATATATGTTTCATTGTAGGTACTGATACATGCATGTTATAGGAGGTACAACCAAGAACATCTTGGGCTTTACTAATGGGTTATGAAGTTGATGGTGATATTGTGACACTTCATGTTGATGAGTTGCTATATAAACCAATTGATTTCACTACACCTATATTTGATACCTATGAAGAGACCTATTTGAAAATTCTTTCACAATTGCTTGCACATGTGACAGAGAGAGGAGTGAGGAAAAAGGTTGATGACTTAGCTAAACAAAGTGGTATTACAAAGGACATCATGAGTGAGATTAGGAAGAAATTTGAAAATATACAAGTAGGAATTTCTACTATTGCAATAGAGAAAGTTGATGTAGAGGTTTACACTCCTAGAATTGGTAAGGCTATAAGTAAAACAACTAGGAGTTCCACATTGAAAGAAAATGAGAAGGAAGTAGAAAAGATACCTAAGTCAGTGCAATAGACTTATAAGAGGAAGAAAAGAATGACTCAAGGTTATACAGAATCTAAGAGAAAAAGAAAAAGGAAGCCTAATGTTGAAGAAGATGAGCCTAAAACCGATTTAGATAAGGATCAAGCATAATTTAAGGAAAGTGGAAAGAAATCTAAAGTAGTTGGTATGAAAATTGAGAAGTCAGTTAATCCTAAAAAATTTAGAATTTAACTGTTGATACTATTTCAGAGGGTATTAGGGAGTATGATGGTGTAACTGATACAAACTGATGTTATGAGAACTTTTATGATGTAGATAAACAAAATATTAAAGATGTTTTTATTTATGGTTTGCATTAGTTTTGTAGAGGAATTAGTGAATTACAAGCAACTATACCTAACTCACTATACAAGAAGTATGAAGTAAGATGGAGAGGTTCTTTGAGGAAAGATAGAGAAATGATGGAGCAATCCTTAATCTTACTAAAGCTTGAATTACCTATTGAAGATGTAAAGCTTTTAGTTGAGGCAATGAGACCTCAATTCAAAATAAGAACTATAGTATGAAAGATAATTATTGGTGAATCTTAGGCAATACATGATGAGACAATTTTCATCATGAAGGAGAAATTAAAAGAACACAAACTAGAAGAAACTACTCAAGATGAGGTGACAGTAGAAGAACTTGGTTCAAATGAACAAGTAATTGGTGAAATTATAGGTAATTAATATTGTGATACACCACAACAAGACCCTATTATTGGTATTGTAGATGTGCAAGATAACAATGAAGGAAATAAGGATAATATTGTAGAGGTGGTGATACCCACTTCTACTACTACAATTGGATAGATTATCCATGCAATCTCATAGGGTTTAGAATGAACTGCAACATGTCTACCATATCCTCAAATACCAAGTTCTTAGAACCACCACTATCAACAACAACTTTACATACCTTACCACCAATGATACATCTAGTTTGAAATAGGTTCTTTCTTTTCCAAGAGTTCTCCATATTTTCATCATGGTACAAGGTTCTCCTCATGATTAATGTCTCTCCCTTTTTAGCCTAAATATTTTAAACAATTTCAGAAGATTCCTCTTCTTCCACAACAGTTTTCCATCTACTAATTTCTATTCTTCTTTCATATACACCTTGTTTTCACTCAAAGGTTCTATGACCTTCTCCACCAAACTTGAAACAAGTTCCCTTAAACACCCTTTTATCATATATTCAGGAGTCCTCATTCCTATAGTCACCTCTATAAGAATTACTTTCAGGAGTCTTCTCCTCTATCTTCCCTTTGAAAAAGTCACCAAATGATCTACCACCTCTACCTCTCTAGAATATTCCACCTCTACCTCTTTGTCTATGTTCTTGTCTTCTATTCAAATTGTCTTCACACTTTTGGCCATACTGGTAAGAATCTTCCACATTCTGAAACTTGACCATACTGAGCTCCTCTTGTATAAACATTGTCAAACCATTTAGGTATATTAAAACTCTCTCTACCTCATCCTATTTAAAGATACATTTGATATCCAAATTGTAGAACTCCACAGTGTACTATTTCACATTCATATTATTTTGTCTCAAATTCTGCAATATTCTGATCAAGCTAACTCGATAATTAGAGGTTAAGAACTTTTCTTTCATCTTGTTCATCATCCCATCCCAAGATTTGATCTTCTCTTTACCTCTACTCCTCCTATAATTTTTAAAATGATCCCACCAAAGTGAAGAATGACCTCTTAACTTAGAACAAGCATACTTTACCTTCTTGTCTTCATCAGTACCTTCAAATTCAAAATATTTGTCCATAGTTGAGATCCAATCCTACAATTCATCTACATCCAATCGACCATCATAATCTAGTGGATTAAAATGTGGTCTTGTATTAACCCTAGTAAAAGCCCTAGTAAAAAATTCTTCTCCTTGATCAACTCTACATTGTTCTCAAGCTTCTCCTTCAACTTGTTCTTCAATTTGTTCTTTAGCCTTACTTACTTCTTCAATATGTCAACCTTTCCTTTGGGCCGTTTCAACCACTTCCAATCTAGCATAAATTTGTATCAACATTTCAACAACATTAGGGTCTGCACATTTTCCACCTATAGCACCTCTCCTAGCCATGACTATTAATTCCTTTGCAACCATGGGTCAGATCCTCATTCTTCTACCTGAAAAAAAAAAAAGGAACCACACACTTAGGAGACAATATCTATTCACCATAATAAAAAACCTTCAATCTGATACCACCTTACACAACCAAGGAAAGAGGGTGAAAGAAATGAATAGTCCAACCTTTGTGCAAGAGTTACACACTAGAAACTCAAAGATTTAAAGAAGTAAATACACAGATCTAGAGTATGGAACACACATACAACCTTTTCATTAACAGGTAAAACAATTTCAAATCTCTATAATAGTAGTCAACATGCCCAAATCAAATTCTAGGGACTTATTAAAAAGAAACCTAATTATCCTACATGAACTATGACTATAATAGTCTTCATCAAAACCTATCTTACTATACTTGATCTCTAGATTCAGTCTCCTAAACAAGGACCAAGATCTAACCTAAATACATGACCACAATGTAAGAGGTCGGCCTCAATATTACATTTATGAAGAGAAACAAATTTTTTTACCAAATAACTCTATTCGACCTTCAATCAAAGATATTTAACCAACAAATAAATCACAATGAGTGATCATACAAACAAGTTGGCCAAACACATAGGTAAATAGGAAAAGGATCCATCAACACCACCAATCAAGGAAATCCAACCAAGGACCCAAACACTGACCAGTGCAAGAACATGAAGAACACATTCTAAACATAGCCAAAGAATCCAAAATAACTTTAGGCATGATACTCCAAATGAGTTGCAATCATAGGAGAATCTTGCTAATTATCCCAAGAATATGAATCTATGACCATAACCACCAAGGATCTATAGAAATTTATTGTGATAAGAAACACAACAACGAAAGACCAGGAAAAGAAAAACTTAGATGTTTTTAGTTGATGCAAGATTGCAATTAACCCAAGATGCTCATGCATCAAATTAGGTGGTTTCATTAAGGGTATAAAAATTATGGATGGTGTTCTCATATAAATGAAGGCTATTCAATCGATGACATCCTCCAAGAAGAAATCTATGTTTATTAGGATTTACATAGCCAAGGATTATGATAGGATGAATTGGGACTTCTTACAAAAAATCCTATTACCTTTTGGTTTTTTTGAAGAATGGGTGAATTGGGTACTTAGTTGTGTGACTTATACCTCCTTCTCAGTGCTTATTATTGGTGAGCCCTCAGAGTTGTTATGTTCTTCTTAGGAACTTTGGCAAGGGGACTCCTTGTCCCCTTATTTATTCATTATCATGTCTGAGGGACTCGGTGGATTTATTACTTCCCAGTTGTGATAGGGTTTGATTCAAGAATAGAGTTGGAGTGATTCTCTACCTCCCTAATCCCATCTATAGTTTGAGGATGACATAGGTTTGATGGGAAAGGCTAGAGTTAATGAGGAAATGAATTTTAAGAGAGAATTGGATATCTACTTGAAAGCCTCTGGTCAAAATATTAATGAAGACAATTCATCCATATATTTATTTAATACTCCTCAGTGTATTCATAATAGGATTTCCAGAGTCCTTAGGTTTCAGACGGTACTCTTTCTTTGATGTATCTTGGGATTCCCTTGATTTTCAGGCTCAGTGTAGAGATTTTTGGTAGGACATTTTGGAAAAATTTAGATAAAGGTTTAGTCAGTGGACTCATAGTTGGTTATCCTCTATTCGAAGAGTGATTCTTTTGAAGAAGTTGGTGAAATAGTTTCCCATTTAAAAATGTTTTTTTTAGGTCCCCCCTCTATATTTGTGAGGGATTTTGATGCTCTAGCTTGATAATTTCTCTAGTCTGGCAGTCATCTTTCTCCTAAGTGGAGTTTAGTTAAGTGGGAGTATGTTTTCAAACCCAAGCATGCTAGTCTCCTTGTTCTTCAATCCTTTTCTCTAGTTATCTAGGCCTTGGTGGCCAAGATGTATTGGAGGTGGTGTAATAGTCAAGATCATGATTGGGCTGATATTTTAACCCAAAAGTACCTCCCTGGTGCAGACTGTGATGAGATGCCACATTTTTACTTGCTTGATAGGAGATCTTGTATTTGGCACACACTTAAAAAGGGTACTCAACATGTTAAAGATGTCCCTTTTTGTAATTTTAATTGAGATTATGAAGCTCTATTCTGGAAAGACTCTTGGGATGGTCATCCTGCTATTTTCTCTAGTTATCTGCAATTGCATTCTCTTTGTAACATTTTCATTGAAGCTAGATGGATTAAGGTGGAGAATTTAAAAATAGTTAGGCATATAGGTCAGGTG
The DNA here is from genome assembly GCA_018584345.1 of Thuja plicata. Taxonomy (NCBI): domain Eukaryota; kingdom Viridiplantae; phylum Streptophyta; class Pinopsida; order Cupressales; family Cupressaceae; genus Thuja; species Thuja plicata. Next base: position 173,668 of record MU218440.1, on the reverse strand, counting down.
GATTTGACTTTCTAGAAGGACCCTTAAAAGTGACCTCTAGGAAGTTCTGAGGAGGACTGTTCTATTTTGGCTTCTATCTTGGAGGACAGGTTATGCAGTTCACTTAAAGAAAGATATTTTTGGATGGGGTCTCAATCGAAAAGGTAAATTTACTATTGTGTAAGGATATTATAAGTTGGATATACATGAGCATGGTTTGACATAAGTACCTTTGTGTAAAAAGGTATGGAATAGTTTCTCATGGTCCAAATGTAATTTTTTCTTGTGGGTAGTGGTTCATAAGAAATGCCTCATATCAAAGAATCTTTGTAACAGAGGTTTCCAGGGACCCTCTATCTGTTATCTTTGTTTGCATAGTGGAGATTGTTTCTCTCAATTATTTTTTCTTTTCCCATTATCTAGGGAGATCTGACACAAGTGGTGGGAGGCTTGGACACAATCTTGTATTCATTATACTTATTTAATTGAATTCTGGGAGAGCTTGGGTATGCCTCCAGCAAAGACCTCTTTTTTCTAGATGTCTTGGACTATTAGGCCTTCCCTTATTATGTGGAACTTGTGGCTGGAAAGGAATCATAGGATATTTTTAAATTTGCAACTTGAGACCCCTCTGTAGTGGAAAAATATAGTTAACAGGCTCTAGGAGACTATCTTCAAAGCATAATATGTCTAAAATTGTTGATCTTAGTGATTATTTTTTTGTTCTGAATCTACAGCTAGAGAACAATAAAGTGGTGGGTGGTGTTGGCAATAGATCCCAACATGATAAGAAGAAGATCAATAGAGATAGTAGGTGGAAATCTCCTCCTTTGGGGGTATTAAAAATTAACACATATCCCTCTTCTTGTGGGAATCCTAGACATGCAAGTATTGGAGGTATTGGGAGAGGTGATGATGGTTGTACTATTTTTGTATTCTCTATTTATAAGGGTCAACACTCTTGAAATCTAATTGGGGCTCTAACTATCATGTTTACTATTGAGCATAGTTATTCCTTAGGATAGAAGAGGTTTTTTGTGAATCAGATTCAAAAATAGTTGTGGATATATTGAACAATAATAACTTGGGGGATTTTAGTTGGAAATTAGCCTTTATGTTTAGATATATTCTTCATCTATGTATTTCTTTGGAATTGGTTCCTTCTATCATATTCCCAGATAATGGAATAGACTTGTTGATTGCTTCGCGAAGTGGGCCTTTGAGCATGTGGAGGGTTGGGATATTTGAGGTAGGGATGGATTACCTCCTGATCACCTTGATGTCTTTGATAGGCTTCTTTTAGAGGATAGGAATATGTAACTGGTTGGTTGGTAGTGTCTCTTGGATGCTCTTTTCTTTTAGGCCCAAGGCCTTTTCTTTGTACTATCTCTGCTTTGTTTGAATAAATTTTAACCCCTTTTCTCAAAAACAAATATCACCAAATGTTCCTAGATAAAACCAAAGAGATCAAGGAGCAAAGCACCTACTGGACCATCTACAACACCAATGCTTCATTGCCGAAGCTCAAAGATATTTTGGAGCAGTAACTACTCTACAATCATACAAGGAGGTATATGAATCTCAAAAAGCATCTATTGTGGGAGGTGGAGAGATAGTGGCTCTTTGATAAATATCATCTTATGTTTAATTTTAGCTTTATCTTTATCTCTATCTTTTAAAAAGGCTTTATTCTTGTAGACACCCTAAAATGGACAGGCTTGCGACTTTACATTAAAAACACTAATTTCATCTATTAATTAATGGTTTCTTAATCATTAATTAATCATCTATTTTCTTCTAAATTCATTTCTCAAATCATCTAATCCAATTCCCAAAATTAATTAAATA
>MU218440.1:138306-161021 GCA_018584345.1 Thuja plicata | reverse complement strand
AAATTAAAGAATGAATTATGGACACATAAGTGTCTCTTCGTATGGAATTATGGAAATCCTTTTTGAGGATAATTCATTCTATTAATAATAATAACTCTTCAATTCCTTTTATGTATATTAGCCAAAGAGGGTGTATTTGATTTAATTAAAAGTACTTTAGGACTTTAGGATTAAATCAATTAATCATAGGGGTTTTAGCTAATAATCATTTTAGATTTAGGAATTAAATTGTAATGTCAGATTTATGCAAATTTGGGTTTTCTGCATTTGAAACTCAGTCGATTAAAGTCAATTAGGAGAAGAATTTGCCTAGTAAAATAGGACTTTGAGGATGAGAAAATGCACCAAAATTGATTAGGTTGTCAGGTGCCAATTTTGGGGTGTTACACTACCCCGCCAATACTGAGCATCAAGAACAACATTTCAAAAGGAGTAGAGAGAAACAATAGAAGCTTCAAGCATCAAGGGGTTTGCATTCGTTTGTCTTCCTTTCTCTTGTTTGTATATTTTATTGCTCACATTTCTGTTATTCATTTAGTAGTTATTGCGTACTTGATTTGCATTCACTTGTGAACCTTTGCTACTAACCCCCGCCCTTGGAAAGCTGTGGGAAACCGGAGAGAGAGCGTACAATTCTTTATGATGTTTCAAAGGGTACTTTAAAAGGCAATTTCTCTTTTTGTAATAGTCTCTAGGAAGACCAAAAGACTATATATTCTAAAATGAATGCAAATGCAAAGGATCGACAATTTTTATTCCAAAATATCACCTATTATTGTGATATTTGAGTGTGACTCAGATGTAGAATTGAGTATTGTTCATTAAAGTTTTATTTTTCTTATGTTATTTAGATGGAATTTGTTAGATAAAAGTGTGGTTAAACAAGATTATGAATTTAGAAGTTTATTTTCTAGGTTGATGTTCCAGGTATTCTTTGTAATGCCTCCTTCATGATATCTTTCATTTATCTTTGTGATAGAATAATTATTTTTCATAGTTGGAATAGATATTGTATATCTTCATCTTTATGTGAGGGTATATTGGTTGATGAAACTTGTTTTAAATATAAATATCCTTTAGAATTTGTGATTATTATCTATGGATATATCATGACGATGGTATATTTGGTAAATGCCTTTCCTGATTTCTAGTAAAAAGAAAACCATGTTAATATTTGTAGCTTTAGTCGTATGATCATTAGAATACATATAATATATGTTGATTAATAATAATATATTATATATTATATATGCTATATTATTATTATTATTATTATTAATCATATGAAATTTAATATTCAATATTAAATTATTATATTATTCTTAACTAATAATTGATTGATTTTAAAAACATTATAAGATTGATTAAATTATAATTAATGGGAAGAGGCATGTCCTTTCTTATAAATAATAATGAATAGACACATCCCATGAAGGGACATGTCTCTCCTAGCCTCATTCCCAATATAAATGAAAGAGAGGTTGTTGCATTTGGAAAACACATACAACATAGAGTGCTATTACATTTGCAGCTATCATATAAACTTAACATGGTATTAGACCCATAATACAAATGTAAGAGAGTAGTTTGTTGATGGTGAATGTGTGATTGTCTCAAAAAATAGAGTCTCAATACAGGGACCATATCTCCCAAATACACCATTGTATTTTTCTGAATTTTGGATATCTTGGTGAAAATCAAATTTGAAACAATCCCACCAGAGTGATTGGAATAAAGTGCGGGGTTAAAATTTTATGATGGAATGTGTACGGGTCTATTTGAAATTCCTGAAAGTGACATTCATTAAAAAGATATATTAATTTTTTATGATCATGGTCAAGAATTCACAAAGAAGCATGCATTCAAGGAAGGGTGTCTCTTTCTAGAAAGAAAGCATCAATTATAGAGTGTCACCTCTCTTGGATAAATCAAGTCATTTCATAAGAAGACATGAGAATTGTTAAATGATATAAGAGTGGGAATTGTACATTGTGGGGGGGGGGGGGGAATAATAACCAATTTTACATTTCCAATTGAACCATTCTTAGTGGGGAAATAATTCAAAGTGGAGATATCTATCAAATAATCTGAGAAGGTGTTTTATGATTTGATGTACATGGACCTTCATTGAAGCAACTTGTGTCAAGGATGTTGATGTGCAGATAAGTAGTTATTATCCTTGAATTTGAAATTTATCTACTCATTGTAGTATCTCTCTTATTTGCATTTCTATATGTACTATAAAAACTATTTGCCTTGATATTTTCTAAGGATGCTCTTGCAGAAAAAGGAGAATTGACATCAGATTCAAATGGAGTCTGATGCTCTATCAGAAGCATCATTAATGAGGAGATCAGATGATTGATATTCAGAGGGAGTTTGAAAGTCCATATGTGTGACTATATGATTTTAATAGGCCTTCCTCTTGTGTACATCATAAGGAAGTGACAACTTCCAAATGATTATCACTTGTATTTGCAGAAGTTATTGGAAGGTGGTGAACTTACAATAACTTAAATCATGATATACATTATTTATAATGTTGAAACAAATCATGATGAATTAAATAAATAACTAAGTGTTAGATGTCATTAAATTGACAGTCTATGAGTTGTTTTCATAAATATATCTTGTAAAGAAACAACTATGTGTTAGATGTTATTAAATTGAAGGTCTATGAGTTGTTTGTATAGATACATCTTGTAAAGAAACAACTGTGTGTTAGATATCATTAAATTAACAGTTTATAAGTTGTTTTCATAGATATATCTTGTAAATCAACAACTAAGTGTTAGATGTCATTGACAGTCTATGAGTTGTTTTTGATTAAGGTAAAAATAGGTTTTGAAAGGAACCCAAAACCTTTTACAATAGGAGATTAAAGATAGTCAATGAAAACCCTTACAAACATGATATGCCTAATTCAATCAAAAGAGTAAGACCCAAAAAAACAACCCAAAACTTGAAGAAATAGAAAACCAGACAAAAAAGCACAGTTACCAGCTAAACTACCAGCAAAAAACCAGCAGACCATCCAACGCAACTCCCAGCTTAATGCATTTTTTCATAGGCTTCCTCAGCCTCTTTCTACATGTTTTCCATCAAGTCAATAGACTCCTTCAGCTTTAGCATCTCATTAGGGATCTCAAGAAATTTTCTTTTGACACCTCTACGAGTTCTAGAACTCGAGCCCCCACTCTCAATATCACCCTCCACTGTGAAAGAGGTTCTTTCCAGCAGACTCATTTCCAGGTAGGCATATAAAGCTTTGAGATTCTAGACAGAAACTTTCATCCCTTCATTACTATGTTTCAGAATGATATTTATCATGTGCCCATTATGACTAATTTGGGCCTTCATCTCATTGAACTTATCTTCCATAATTTCATTAACCCTAGCTGTAAGATCACCATCTTTATTTTTGTTGTTTACCTTAATCTTCACCTCATTCTCCATTTCTGCCATTCTGGAGTTGATAGGCTCCATAGCTTCTTGCATGTTCTTAAGGTGCAATTTCATCATATTCATTTCCTCCCCAATCCACTTCTCCATGTTAGCCCCATAATCCTCTGTACTTTTCAAGATTCTCTCATCGGCCTCAAAACCCACCATTTTGTAGTCGAAGTTAATTTTTTTTTCTTTCTTCTTCTTACCTTCTTTCCTAAGGCTTCTAATCTCCTCCATTTCAGTTTCCTTTTTCTCCTCCTCCTCTTTTTCTTTTTCATCCTCTCCATCTTTGTTCTCTCTGTTTTCATCTTCCTCATTCTACTTGAGGTTGTCCACTTCCTTCTCCCTCTTCTCATCTTCCTCATATAGATTAATGTCTTGAGCTTCTATCTTATCATCGTCTTTATTGGAGACCTCATTGTCTTTGGCCTGGTTCATCTTGGGGTTTCCCAAGTCAACCTCTTCAATCTCAAGCTCTTCCATTTTTTCCTCATCCTGGATTTTATCCTCTTCATTGCTCTGGGTATTAAGGCCGACCTCTATCTCTTCCTTAGTGATTTCCTTTTTCTTGATCTTTCTGTGATCCCTCTTCTTAGTTTTCACTTTCTTAATATCCCTATTCAACTTTCTAAACTTCCCTTTGACCCTTTTAGGGATTGGGTCTGAGACTTGATTTTTCACATAATTAGAAATAAGCAAAATAAAACCTTCATGTAGAACAGGGTTTGAATCTTTTTTCTTGTGTTGAATAATATTGTTATTCAAAGAACTGAGCAAGTAGTAGGGAAAAGAAACAAATTTATGGTGCCTGAAATGATTTGCAAGGATAAAATGGAGATTATAGATTTTTGAATACCTACCATCCAGTGTAAAGTATTTGATCATCACAGTGAGGATATTAGCCCAGTGGCTTTTGATCTTTTTTATGTCTACATAATCTACCCTGCTCTTGGTTAGAAGGGTTTGCTCTTCTTCATTTTTTGAGAAGATCTTGAAGCCTTGAGTTCCCATTCTCTTATTGTCTCTATAAAACTTCATTCCTTCATCAGGAATGACTGTTATTTCAGAGATGAGATTCAGGGTTAGCGGGATAGATTTTACCCACAGATTCACCCTCCCATTCTTCCAACCATCTGTAAATTTCTTCATGATTTCCTTATCCAAACCGTGCAAGAATTCCATGAAGCTCGTAACTCCCCCATTTCTGAGTCTTCTCCAAACCTTCCTCTTCTTCTTCCATTTCGAGCACTCCATCAGCTCCTCCCTCTTCAAAACCCCCCCATTGTTGAAAAATTTTGAACTAGCAGGCTACAGTTTGACAGAGAGTAGAGCTTTAGCTTTTTTTGGTTTTGCTTTCTATTTGTGACCCACAGTCTGTGTGAATAGTTGATTTCTTTCAAACCCATAAGCCTCGGTTGACAGAAGATGCCATAATTAAACTTAGCTATCATAATCATTATTAATACTTATTTGCAGTAAGCCTTCATTTTGATTCACTTTGTCATACTTGATGAGATGCAAAATCTCAAAACTTAAATCCACCTCCCCATTCCATGATGTCATTGATTCACATTTAACACCCACATTGGCTAAGCTATCCACAACCCTATTTCCTTCCCTGTACATGTGGGAAACTGAACAATCTTCAAAAAGAAGCAGAGTTGATTTGATTTTGTCTATTATGTGAGCTATTGTCCAAGAAGATTTAACTTTGCCTTTGATGCAGTTGATGATGTTTAATGAGTCTCCCTACAACCATAATTTCAAAATTCTCTTTTCTTTAGCCTGGCTGACAACCATAAGAGCCGCCATTGCTTCAGCTACATGGTTCATTTGATTACCAAAAGGAGCAGCAATTGGTCCCAGATTATTCCCAGCACTATCTCTTATGCATCCACCACCTCCAGCTTTTCCTGGATTCCCCTTAGCAGCTCCATCAAAGTTTCCTTTCACCCAACCATAAGGTGGAGCAGACCATCTTTTATTTTCCCTCTTGTCTAAAGTTTTAGTCTCTTCATTACCAGGGTTCCCCCATTCAAAACTTGATATTTCCTGAAGGGTCAAAATGTTACTCCTTTGAGGAAAAGACACATTAAAGTTTTCTAGTATTCCTCTTATTGTATGATTAGCCACTACTGAATGGGAGGATTTTTTCTCTCTGAAGACCCTATTATTCCTCTCCTTCCATATACTCCAAGAGAAATGAGGGAGGAAGAGCTTCCACATCTCCTTGTATTCTTTACCTTTTCTAGGACACATCCATTGAGTAATCAACTCTTGAGCACTATAAGGTTTAACCCAATCCACATAAAAATACTTAAACACTAAGTCCCAAACTTGATTAGAGAAGGGGCAGTGTATCAACAGATGGTTACAATTTTCAGCTTCAAAGAGACATAGGTAACATCTGTTAGGCAATATGAAACCTCTTTTATGGAGATTTTCCACCATAAGGATTTTATCCTGTGTTAAGAGCCAAAAAAACATGTTAATTTTAGGGATAAGTTTGGAATTCCAAACTTGAGAACTCAGAGGCTGGGAGCTACTAGTGAGCAGAAGGGCCAAGGCTGAAGCAATTGAGAATTTACCATTAGGTTCCAGGCTCTAGATCAAAGAATCCAGAGCATTAGTAGGAAACCAAGAGTTGAGTTGGGCATTGATTTGAGCAGGTATTCCCTCAAAGGTACCAAAGTCCACCCATTTTTCATTAATCCAGTAGTCTGCCACCTTTTCTCCCACAATATCTTGTCAATCAAGAATAGCCAAGCTCCACTCTTCATTCTCTTTAAGGGCTTTATTTTCCAGCCATTTGTCCTGCCAAAAATTTATCTTCCTGCCATTTCCCAGTTTCCATCTCACTCCCTTTTTTATTAGCTCTTTACCTCTGCAAATACTATTCCATATAAAGGATCCATTAACTTCTTGAGGGTTATTATGGTTTGTATAGATATATGATAGGTATTTGGTGAATACCATGTGTTGATGTTCTATAGGCCAATACCTTATTGAGTACTTGGTGAATATCATATGTTCATGTTCTGATAGGCCAATACTTAGAGTATTTGGTGAATTTCATGTGTTGACATTCTGATAGGCCAATACTCAAGATATCAAATGTGATATCAAATGATGGAAATCTTCTACTGTGATAGACATCTTATGATGCCTAAAACAGATCATAATAGATAGAGCTTGTAGATTGAATCGTCGATCAAGGAAATCCACATTAAAGCTTGAGGAGCTTATGGGTAGAATTTCCAATGGAGGAAATCCACATGAGAGCTTGTGGATAGAATCGCCGATGGAGGCAATCCACCTGAGAGTTTGTGGATAGAATCGTCGATGGAGGAAATCCACATCTTGAGACTATAATTCTATTGATTATATCATGAGGATGATTCTTTTATTTATTACATCATATGATTGATGTTTTCAAGTGTCATATAAGTGTTTACATTGAATTGAATTATCCTCCCTAGCTAAGAGGGAGTGTTAATATTTGTAGCTCCAGTCGTATGATCATTAGAATACATATAAAATATGTTGATTAATAATAATATATTATATATGTTATATTATTATTAATCATATGAAATTTAATATTCAATATTAAAATATTTTATTTTTTTTAATTAATAATTGATTGATGAAATATTATAAGATTGATTAAATTATAATTAATGGGAAGAGGCGTGTCCTTTCTTATAAATAATAATGAATAGACATGTCCCACGAAGGAACATGTCTCTCCTAGCCTCATTCCCAATATAAATGAAAGAGAGATTGTTTAATTTGGAAAACACATACAACATAGAGTGCTATTACATTTTCAGGAATCCTAAAAATCAACAAACCCCATTAAATTAGTGAGAGAACTATCAAAGTTCATTGCATATTTATTTCAAGGGAGTTGTACATATCAATTCAGAGAACAAACCATTTATAGTTTATTCAAATATTGTATAACATAGAGGTTTTAAGGACAAGAGTCAAATTCACACAAAAAATACAATTTGTTAACCAACATACTTTTGGCGACTTTGCTAGGGAAGTTGAATAGTTTTATTAAGACCAATCGCCTAGAAATGAGGCATAATGGTGCCCCCTCATGAGAATATAATTCATATTCTGCAACCTAACCTTGGTTTCCAAGATGACTATGGAGACATCATTTGCCAATTGAATACCCTTGCTTTGTGCATGTGTAGAATCCTTGAAGATTACTGAAGAGCCAGTCAAGTGCTAGAAAGAGAGGAGGAGTTGGCTGAAAATTTAAGGGTGCTACTGTTAAGGAAAATAAGAAGACAAGTGTTGAGTGTAGTCAAGAAAGAAGCACCAAACCAAGTTCCTAAAATTTCAAGGGACAAGGAACAACCAAGGAACCAATTAGTAGCTATAGAACTAAAATATTAGGCTGGAGTCTAGAAGATACACAAGGAGAGAAAAGGATAGAGGATTAATTAACCCTAATTTTAAGGAACTTCAAGGGAAAAATTTTACACATTGTGTTCCCATTTGAAGAAGGACTAGACCTCCTCTCCCTACAAAGAAAAATACATCATATCCAATTTGTCAATATTTAACCCCTCATGAGGTTACTCTCCCTACAAAGGTTAATTTTACTCTTGTTCATTTGTGTCTTCTAGGAAATATGGTGTGAGGTCCTACCTCGACCATCCATTTCAGAGCTGATACTGTTATATCATATTTATCTGGATGAGACATTTTTTTTGATACATTTTATTTTGGACCTTTTATAGTATAGATATAATATGATGACTCCATTTTGATGATGCTTAAAGGTATTATTTATATATATATGATTCTCAGATCTTGTTGATAGAATTTAACTGTTTCCATTTTACTTTGAATTTTTAATTTGATCATATGACATGTAAATATAAAATTTGGTTTAAATTCTGCAAATGTTTCATATTGGTATGTAGATAAGCGATTTCTATAGTATTGGTAACTATTAGTTATATGTTCATGATTGTTCTAGTTCTAAATAGTGATGTATAAAATTTTGGTTAAAGGAATATATTATAATGTGTAATATCATGAATATGTATTTCCTTTCTTGGACTACTGATGCCCTATTCCAGTGTGCAGGTGGATAGACCATGGTTTCAAAATTGGGGAAACAAGATTGGACTATTGTGAAATATCCTTGTGAAACCAAGGTTAACCCTAGAAAGGGAAATAACCTAGTTGTAAATGTTATATATGTTGTAAATGTGAATTTGCATGGTTGTAAATTTATTTCCTTCTATTTTTGGTAATTTATTTTAAGCAGGCCATTATGTAAATGTGAGGTGTATTTGTAGTGTCAATTGAAACATGTTTTTGTGAGATGGCATGTCCATGTCAATTTTGAGGTTTTAGTTTCACCCTAGGTTTGTGTAGTGTTACCATGTAAGGTTAAGCTTGTCTTGGAAACCCAAAACCTTGAGCACTATCCTTGAAATTCGAAGGTTAACTCTAGGTGAGTTGTTAAAGGGTTATAATGAGTCCTTTAGGAAGAATAGAAGAAGAGAGTGAAATAAGGTAGAAAATATCATTTCAAGGATTTTCTATTTGGGCCCTAACCCTAATTTCAAATTAGGGTTAGGGGTTTGCAAATAGAGAGTTAATTTTTTTTCTTTTAAAATAAAGTTTATTGAAAGAGCTTTTTGGTGGGTTTTATTTTTTTTTATAAATTGCTTTTGGAGGGAACGATTTTGTCCCCACTTATATTGGAGATTTTTCTTAAATTTGAACTTAAGTTAATCTAATGGAATTTATTGTAAAGGGATTTGTGATATAATTTAAATTATATTAAAAAATTTTTGATTAAGTTAAATACAGGTTTTGAAAGGACCCCGAAACCTTTTACATAAAAGTACTAGAGATATGCATCAACAACCCTTACAAACATTGAAATCCTAATATAAACAAAAAGCATGACCTTGACGAACCCCCATTAACCCAAATAGGAAAAAAGAAAACTGCCAAAAAATAGTTACCAGCACAACTTCCTGTCCAGTATCCAACACAGAACATAAATAAAAATTACTTTATAGTTTCAAAGGCTACCTCAGCCTCTTTCTACATTTCTTCCATCTTATCAATGAAATATTTTAGTGCTTTCATCTCCTTTGGAATTTCTAGAATTTTCCTTTTGATGCTACTTCAAGTTCTGGTACCCAAGCCCGAGCTCCCAACTTTGTCTTCTATTGTAATGGTTGTATTCTCCAGCAAGATGCTCTCCAAGTAGGAATATAAAGCTTTAAGATTTTGAACAGAGACTTTTAGCCCCTTGTTACTATGCTTGAGAATGATGCTAATCATATGCCCATTGTGGCTGATTTGATTTTTCATATCTTTCAGCTTCTCCTCCACAAGAGCATTGACTGTGGCCATTATCTCATCATTTTTGTTGTTATTATTTACCTTCATCAGAAAATACTTCTCCATTTCTTCCAGCTTAGTTTTGAAGGGCTCCATGGATTCTTGCATTTCCTTTAGGTGTTGTTTCATATCCTTCGTATCCTTGCTGATCCAATTCTCCATACTAGCCCCATGATCCTCCTTACTCTTTGGAATTCTATCATCCATTTCAAACCCAACTATAGTATTGTGGTCAGAGTCCTCTCTCTGTCTTTTTTTTTTTTTTTCACCATCCTTCATATTAGGCTGCTTTGTCAGCTCCTCCTTGTCTTTTCCTTCGTTCACTTCTTCATCATTTTCATCCTTGTCTTTTCCCTTATTCTCTTCTTCTTCTTTTTACTCCTCTTGGTTTCTAGCTTCATTTACCCTGTTCTCTTATTCTTCATTCAAGGGCATTTCCTCCTCATTCACCTGAGTTTCCTCCTCAATCACATCTTCATCCTTCTCTTTCACCAAAGCCTCCTCTTCATCCTCTTTTCTATCTTTTTCGATCATGGGAACTTCCTCCTTTTCCTCTTCCTAAATTTTATCTTCTTCATTACTCTAACTATCAAGGGTTTGAGCTTCCAACTCCTCCTTCCTGTCCAGATTCTCCTCTCTCTTACTCCTTACCCTTTTCTTCAGTTTCTCCTTTTTATTTTCTAGCTTTATTTTCTTTGCATTCCCTTTAACCCTTTTAGGAATGGGTTCCGTGATTTGGTTTCTGGTATATTCAACAATAAGCAGAATAAGAACTTTATGAAGAACCGGATTTCTATATTTTTTCCTATGCTCCATGATGCTGTTATTCAGTGAGCTTAACAAATAGAGAGGAAATGACACTTTTTTGTTTTTCCTAAAATGGTTAGAAAGCACAAAGTGAAGGTTGTATATTTTGTAATAGTGACCATCCAGAGTGAAATAATCTATCATGACAGTCAAAATATTATCCCAATGACTCTTAATTTTCTTAATGTCAACATAATCTTCCGACCCTTTGCTCAGAAGGGCTTCTTCATCTTTAGATTTAGGGAAAGTTTTAAAATCTTGAGACCCTATACATTTATTGCCCCTATAAAATTTCATGCCATCAATGAAAAGCCCTATTACCTTTGAAATAATTCTTAGTGTAAGCATAAAAGACTTACCCCACAGATTCACCTTTCCATTCTTCCATCCATCTGGAAATTTTTTGATTACTTCTTTGTCCCAGCCATGCAATTTCTCCATGTGCTGGGTCACACCACCCTTCTTCAATCTTTTCCACACTTTTTTCTTTTGTTTCTACTTCATACAGTCTAGCGAATCCTCCTATTTCAAACCTCCTCCCATATTTGCGGAAGTGTTTTGATCTTTCTGAAAGTGAATGGATAGAAACATAAGACTCTTTTGATTTATCTGTTTCAAAATCCTTGATAATACCCACAAACCATGTGAGGTAACGTTCTTCATAATTATCTCATTCCTCGACTGACAGCTATCATCACTCTTTATCTTAAGTGTCATGTTCATCATTAATTTTGGTTTTAATAGAGCCTTTAATGTGATTAAGCTTATCGTACCTGATAAGACATAAAATCTCAATATTGAGATCCATTTCCCCTTTCCAAGATTGAGTGACATCAATTTGGGCCCCCACATTAGTAAAGTCGTCTGCCGGATTATTTCCTTCCCAAAAATTATGGATTATATGACTTTCCTTAAAAAGAAGCATTAAGGATTTAATTTTATCAATTATATGGACTATAGTCCAAGAAGCCTCATTCTTGCCATTAATATAGTTTAAAATGTTTAGAGAATATCCCTCCAACCAAATATTTGAATAACCCATTTCTTAAGCCATGATTTCAACTTGAAGTGCTACCTTTGCTTCCGCTACATGGTTGGTCTGAATTCTCAAAGGGGCAACTACAGCTCCTAGACAATTTCTAGCCCAATCTCTTATTATACCTCCCACTCCAGCTCTTCTCAGATTCCCTTTTGCTACTCCATCAAAGTTACCTTTTACCCACCCAATCGGTAGAGCATTCCATCTTGTATTTTCCCTCAAGGTTAAATCCTTATATTTATGCCCCTAATTTTTCCTGTTAAGAATTTCATTTAAAAACCAAAGTTTTCTTCAGGGGGGAGTCTCTAGGGAGAGTACCTTTAAAATTTTCCAGTAAGCTTTTGCTAATATGATTAGCCACAATCTCATGGGAGGATATTTTTTCTCTAAAAGCTCTATTGTTTCTCTCCTTCCAGATTCTCCAAGTAAAGTGGGGAAGAAACAACCTCCAAAGATCTTTGGAATCTTTACCAGTATAGGGGTAGAGCCATTATTTAACCAGATGCTAAAATTTATGAGGTTTCACCCAATCCAAGTTGAAATGTTTGAAGACATAATCCCACACTTTACAAGTATAAGTATAGTGAATCATCATATGATTGCAATTTTCAGCTTCAGAGTAGCAAATGATACATCTATTGGGCATACTAAGTCCCCTTCTATAGAGATTATCCACAGTAAGAATTTTTCTCTGAACAAACAGCCAGAAAAACATGTTAATTTTAGGAATAATCTTTTTGTTCCAAGCCTGAGAAATGATTGGATGTTCTTCCTGAGTGTGGAGAAGGGAAGAGGCAGAGGAAAAAATTTTTTTACCATTTTCCTTTGGACCCCAAATCAAACAGTCTTGTTCATTATCTCTTAAGAACCATTGATTAAGTTGTTTGTTGACAATATTAAGGTTTGCATAAAAAGAGATAAGGTCTATCCAATCCTCATTGATCCAATAATTAGAAACCTTTTCCCCAATTATATCTTTATATTCCAGAATCACAGGCATCCATTCTTTCTTCTCATTAAGAGCTTTTTCCTTCAGCCATTTGTCATTCCAAAAATTAATCTTCCTGCCATTTCCTAGTTTCCATCTGACCCCTTTTCTAACTAGATCCTTTCCTTTACAAATAATATTCCAAATGAAAGATCCTTTGATGTCCAAAGGATTCATTAATATATCCTCTAAAGAATTTAGATGATATTTTATCTTAATAATAGAGTTCCATTCCTTCTCTTAAAAGATTCTCTAGCATTGTTTTGCCAGCAAAGCCTTGTTAGTATTTTTAATACTTTTGATGCCAAGCCCTCCAAACTTTTTTGATTTACACACCACCTCCCAAGCCACAAGGCTAAACCTGTTCTTCTCTTCAACTCCAGACCAGTGAAATCTTTTCTAGATTTTTTATATCAAGTCAGAAAACTTCTAAGGTATTTTGAAGAGGCTGGGCACATACACTAGAAGGTTTTGAAGAGTAGATTTTAGAAGTTGGAATTTTCCAACTTAACTTAGAGTAGCTCATTTTCATCCTGCAGGTTTATTGTGAAATCTGTCAAGGATGCCATTCCAGAAATATTCATGAGGTTTGTGACATAAAGGGAGACCAAAATAGGAAGAAGGGAAACTCCCAATCTTACAACCCAGAATGGCAGAGATCTTCCTTTGTCTTTCTTCTGGAATGTTGTTGAAAAAAAGAAAACTTTTCTCCCAATTTATAGATTGTCTAGAAGCATTTGTATAAGTATTCAAATCCTTTTTCATATTCCTTTCTTCTTTCATAGAGGCTTCCCCCATCATTATAATTTCATCTACAAATTTTTCATGTGAGCTTTTCTACAGAACATAGGAAGGTTGAAGACCAGAAATCTTTCTAGTTATCACCATACTATTGATATATCTCCCAAGGATTTCTACCATTATTGCAAAGAGGATGGGGGATATTGGATCTCCTTGCCTCAGACCTCTAGTGGGGTGAAAGAAATTAGAGGATCCCCCATTAACAAGCCCAAAAGAAGTCACAGTAGTGAGAAATTGCATAATAATACTAATCACATCTTTATCAAAGCCAAAAGACCTAAGGATATTAGAAATAAAATACCAATCCACTCTGTCATAGGCTTTCGAGAAATCCAATTTCATCAGGAACCCTTGTTTATTGGAGGCTTGGAGTGAATGAATATTATCATGAACCACTATTATAGAATCTAGGATCTGTCTTCCTGGAACAAAACCATTCCATTGAGGAGAAATTAGATTAGGTAGTAAGCTCAATAGTCTATAAGTGATGACCTTAGAGATGATTTTGTATAATGAGTTACAAAGGCTTATAGGTCTAAAGCCATCAATAGTATCAGCTACAGGTTTTTCAGGAATGAGAGCTATAAAAGTAGAATTTAATTCCTTGAGAATATATTTAGTTCCAAATAAATATTTAATTGCTGAACAAACATTTTTACCTGTGATGCTCCATAATTGCTAGAAGAAAAACATCTGAAACCCATCAGGACCTGGAGATTTTTCTCCCTCAAAAGAAAAAACAACCTTCTTAATTTCAGTATCTGAAGGTATAGCTTTTAAGAAAGCATTACAAGGATGATCCACTTTATAAGGGATCGAAGAAAGTAATTTCCCTTGGTCTTCTAAGTTAATATTTTGATCTTTCGATAACAAGGTCACAAATTAACCCATCATTTATTCCCTTATTTCCTCTTCTTTAGTAACTTTACCTCCAATAGCAGATAGGGAGTGGATTCTATTTATTGCCTTGTGTTTGAGAGTAGTAACATGGAAAAATATAGTATTCTTATCTCCTTCTTTCAACCAGAGAGATCTAGATCTCTGCCTCTAGAAGGTCTCCTCCTTAGCAATGATGTTGTGGAGATCCACAAAAACATGATTCTCTTGGGTTTTCAATCTTTTTGTCAGGCCATTTCTTTGAATTTCTTCCTGAATATCTTTCAAGTCCATTTGGGTTTTATTTTTGGATTGAAAAATGTCCCCACAGACATTCTTGTTCCAATGTTTAACATTAGATTTCACATTAGCCAATTTCTTAACCACTTTCAACATTTTTGTTCCTTCCACCTTTATATTCCACCATTCCCTTATTTTATTCTCCATATCAGGGTGGTCAAGCCACATCTTCTCAAATATGAAGGGAGCATTTATTTTTCTTGTGAAAGGAGTAACATTAAAGGAGATAGGAAAATGGTTTGATCCAATTATGGAAAGAGAAGAAAGAGAACATGAGTACTTAGTATACCATTCTGGATTTATGAGCACCCTATCAAGATTAACTTGGATAAGATTAGCTCCCACCCTATGATTAGACCAAGTGTAATTAATCCCTTCTAGATCTACATCCAACAACCCTTCATTAATAATGAAATCCATCAAATCTACTCTACTTTCCACTTGAGACAAATTCCCTCCTGATTTATCTTCCTACTTCAAGGGAGTGTTGAAATCCCCCATTATCAAGTAGTTGTTCTCAATACAAGTTTCCATAAGATCATGCAACTTCTTCCAAAGCTTTAATCTTCCTGATTTGGTATTGGGGGCATGAACATTAATAAGGGTCCAAGAGAAGTTATCCTTTAAACTCTGAACTTTAGCTGCTAGAAAATTTTTCTCTTCTTTGAGGAGTTGACAATCGAAGCAGGATTGATTCTAGAAGATAGCCAACCCCCCTAAAGCCCCTTCAGAACTACTTCTGAAATAGTTCCCATTTTTTAACAATTTCAGATTCTCAATTTTTTATTTAATCATCTTAGTTTCTTGAATCAAAAGGATGTCCAGTTTAGAATCTCTTACTAAATTACTAACTATATCTTGCTTATGAGGACTATTGAGTCCTCAAATATTCCAAGAAATAATATTCATTTAAAGATTGGAGAACAAACCTGATGGATGGTAAGTTATTTTCCATCAGCATCATTTTGTTTAGCTTCCTCTTCCCTCTAAGTTTTCTCAGATTTTCTTCCTTTATCTAGTTTCAGAGTTTTTATATTAGCTTTTTGCTGGCCTCTTGTCAAGACTCCTAGTTTTTTACCACCATTCTTTTTTATTGACTTCGAATTGGGATTCCCCATTAAGGAACTCTCAGGTTTCTTCCATGAGTTTATAATCAACTCGTAACAAGAGAAGGTTCCTTGGGGGGATTTAGAGCCTTTCTTTCCTGATCCCTTCTTTCAATCTCCTACTCTTGACCAAAATTTTTTTGTTATCCTCTAAGTCTATATCTTTCTTATTTTTCTGTTTATCATACTATTTTGGATCAAATGGAGAATCCTTATTACTTCCTCTAGTTAGATCATTCTCCATTTCTGGTCTTTCCACTGCCCTTTGTGCTATTATATTTTTTGTTCCTACCATGAGCTCGTCTTCTTCAGAGTTCCTTTCTTTTTCTTCACCTTTGGAAGGGGTCACATTTTCTTCTAACCTTGGTTCCTTATATTTTATCTCTCCTGTGAAAGGTTCCCCATTTTCTTCTATAGAGGTTTTCAGACTTGTGGGTTCATTTGTCCTTTCTTATGGTGCTTGCTTTACTAATTTTTGATCTAGTCTTTTTTGAGCTTCCCCGTTTTTCTCCTTCTAATGAGTCTCATTTTTTATTCAGACGTGCCATTATCCATCTAATCCCTATTTTTGTCCAAGTTTGTTGGAAGGATATTGGTTTCCTTTATTTTTTTTTCCGTTCCGTTCTCTATCCTTTATTTTGATCGTGATCCTTTTTTTTTTTCCTTTTGAGGCTTCTAAGTGAAATGTTTGCCCCAGTGACCTGATTTCTTACATATGAAGCATGCAAAAGGCATTGATTCAAATTCCACTTCTTGAATTGATGACCCCATTTTTGATTTCAGGGTTATCACATGAGGAATATCCACATTCTGCTAAATGTTTACACAAATCCTTGCATACATTTGTCTTGTTCTTGCTACTATCATAGGATCAATAGAGAGAAGCTCCCCAAAGGCTCCTTCTATGGAAATTAGTATATCCTCATGCAAATATTCCAAAGGCATCCCAAGGAGGCAAACCCAAATAGGTGCCGCAGTAAAAAAATATCATTATAGTCTAGAATAGTAGTCCATTTTTGCAAAGATAAGGAAGATTTTCACATCATCCAGGGACCCCCACACAATACTTTAGAAAGGTCTGTTGGTTCTATTTCATGTTTGAAATATGCCTTGTAAATTTTTGAGGTTCCCTGTCATTCATGGTATCCAAGGGTTTAAAATAATGGTTGAAAATTTATTCTCTTGCCTCTGCAAAGTCTATTCTTACCCTTGACCTAGTTGAAAATGGTGAAAAGTGTCTGAAACCTCAAGTCTATGTTATAACCCTATTCAAATTTGAATCTAAAACCCCTAAGTGTCTTGGCGGGTTCTATTTTCACATTGCCTTTTCAGTCACTAAAGTTATCATCATCATCACGTTAAAAGGGTTGTGTTTTCCTAACCTATTAATATTTCCTAAGTCATGCCGCTGAGAAAAGCCTTTCATTTTAATGTTTTATGTGGTGAGAAAATGTCTTTTGATCAGATGGCCCGCTTAATAGCTTAGTCTAAAACTAATCGAGATCTATCAGTTAAGCTATTAAGCTATGGTGCCGCGTGTCCTTAATAGTCCCAGTGGTCAAAGAGATTCTTAGTTAACGATCAGGTAGGTTTTGTTTCATCAAACAGTTGACTTAATGGCTTGGCCCCTAAGATGAATGACATCTATCACATAAGCGATCAAGTCCGGGTGACGCATGTCCTTGGTGGGGCTGATAATTATAAAATTTCTCAGCTAAGCAGTAAGCAAGTCATAAAAAATTGATGGTGGACTTAATTTCTTAAAGGCAAAGTGTGCACCATCTATCACATAAGTGATTAAGCGGTTCTGATGTGTGTCAAGGGTGATGATGTGTAGTCCACTAAAGGTGAAGCCAACCACAGGATAAAGTTCAGAGATGTATGAAATGATCTAACGGTTCGCTTGATGACTTAAAGAAAAGTTGCATGACATTTATCACATAAGCGATTAAGCCATGGTGCCACGTGTCCAAGGTGGGCCCAACTGAAGTCATAAAGGTCCTATGCAGCGCAGTCACCATGTTAAAAGGGTTGCAAGTATGAAATAATTGGATGGTTTTATTTATGGCTTAGCGGCAAAGTAATCAAGATCTAGTGAATAAGCCATTAAGCCGTATTGACACGTGGTATATGTGGTGATGTGCAGCTGCAGTCAATAAACTCAAGTTGAGATAAATTCCAGACAAGTTAGGATTAATCAGACGGTGGACTTAATCACTCAAGGAGAAGAAGCATGGTATCTATCATATAAGAGATTAAGTCATGCTGACACGTGTCCCAAATGAGAAGTTATTTCTAAGAAAATAAGATAGCCGTTAGATGAAGAAGATGTTGTTTGAAATCTATGGCCCAAGTTTAAAATTGCCAAAGTAAGTTTCAGTGAGCCGTTACAGCCCCAAATTTCAACTCAGGTGAATAAATTGCAGAGTGTGTGGCTACTTCAATAAAATTCAATGTGACAGACTGATGTGATGGAAGCGTATAATTTAGTATTCAAAAGCTCAAAACTCTCATTATTGTCGAAGTGATTAAAGTGAATATCAAAGTTGCAGAATTCTCACGCTTTGTGTTGCAAAAATTGTAGAATGGGTAAGCTTATTGAACAAATAATTTGAATTTCATGCTTACAATAGAATTCTGAATTCTTAAGAATAAATAGAGGTATTACCATAAATTTGATGCCATTACTGTCAAAACCCTGAGCTAAAAATGGCCCTTAGGATCGAAATCTCTAGAGAAGTAGATTACTAGAAGAGAAATGTTAGGGAGGGTCTATTGCAATAGTTGAAAGGATCCATGGGAGATGCAACCCAAATCAAAAGAATAGTTCCAACATATCCCCATTTCAAAATAGGAGAAGGCTTGTATGATTCAGGTAGATGGGATAAAGATGTTAAAACTAGTTTTAATGGCCTTACTCTGTTTAGAACTGCATATAGCCAAAGAAATGCTCCTACCCTAGATTGTAATATATGGGATTTGGATGTAGGAAATTTGATAGTTCCCAGGGTATTTATGGATATAGATTTTTTCACTTTTATTGCAAACACTTATGACAAAGTATCTAGGGTTGTTATGGATACAAAGGGAAATGTGTTGTTGACTGTTTTAGATGATGAAATCAAAAGAATCTTCAAATTGAATGATACCTCAATGAAAATGGATGATATTGATTTTAAATACTTCAAGGAAGTATACCAGACTCAGAGGGAGTATTACAAAAATAAGGCTTTGAGAGGATAATTTAACAAGATAGGAGACCTGATTGTAGTAGGGCCTAACACACCAGAACCATTTAAATTGGACTATTTTAATGGCAAGGCAAGGCTAATGTATAGTGCCCTGTGCCTGGTTCTAGGAGAAGATGAGGAATTAACAATGCCTATCCACATAATTCTCATGGTGGTTTAGATTCTACATCCCCACTTATCAGTGGTCTTTGATTATGCCTCTTATATTGCCCAACAAATGCATGAAGGTTTGGCAGGAATCCAGGACAGCAACATACTTAAACCAATGGGATGATATTCCCTTATGATGCACATTTTATTTTCCAATAATGCTTACTTCTTCAAGGAAGATATGGAATTGACTAAATCCCAAGGTGATGAGGACATGCCTATTTAGATGTGGAGTGCTGATCTGTCATGGGACATAAAAGAAGTGAGTTATGTTTACTTTGATAGGGTTTTTGACACTAGGCTTAGGTCACTGTTGTGCAATCAAAATGCCAGGATCCACATTGATATGATGAAGCTTTTGAGACCTATGGAGTTTTCCCTAGAATTGAAGATTTCCCATAACTGGGGAGATTTGATTTTGTACCCTATTTCTATAGTAATAAGGGTTTATGGATTCAGGGGAACCCCTAATGTGCTTCCCTATAGAGTCCCTCTGAAGATTGGGATAGCAGAGATTATAAGACAATTGGGTGGACTACATGAGGAAGCCCTAGCAGGAATAATGAAGGGAATAATTTTCCCTACCCTCACCAGAGCCCATCATTTTATCACAACAAAGTGGGGGTGGACACAATTTGATAAGTATTTTGAACCTTATCACTTAGCAATGTCTGTATCCAGGTGTGTAGATAATGAAGATTTTATAATGCGTATGTTCAGAAAAAGAACCAAGTGCTTAAAATTGGAGCATCAGTTTAATTACCGTAAGGATATTATCAGGAATTTTTTTGACCTAGGTGACCAAGGGATCAGAAAGGAAAGTGGCTAGTGTACAAGAAGTCATTAAACTTTGTACATAATTTTGACAAATCTTATGATCCTCTGAAGGAATTTTTCCCTTGGGCCAAGAAATTGAGTCTTTGATGACTTTATTTGAGGGAATCATGTAGACCTTAAATGAGAAGTGACAGAGGATAATGGAAGCTGAGCCAAAAAAAATCTCATGCTATCCTGAGCAAAATTTCACAAGGAAGAGTAATCCCACCAGGTAATTATGTGGTATACAAGAGAAGAGGATATAGTACTATATTGCCTAGGGGTGAGAAAATAGTTGATCAAAAGGGAAAGAAACTGTTGGATGCTAGCACCCAATCAATGTCATCCCCTAAATGCTAGAAGATAGAAGGAAAATAGTAGTCATAGAGTGAATTATATTCCCCTTCTCAGTCTCCCCTACACATGGATAATAAAAGTGTGGCAGAATAATTAATTCAAATGGGGAACACTGGCCAAGTCTTTATCACAGCCCAAAAATTGCAAGATGGAGTACCTGTGACTCCTAAACAACAAACATTGGATTTAACTATGGCTGATTTTGTAGGAAAAGAATTGGACCCTATCACCAAGCAAGCCAGTGATGAATTTCTGGCTAATGAAAAATTTGTAAAAACTAGAGATTTTATTCAATTTTTGTGGAGAATTCATATTAATGAATTCAAAGAAGCATGTAAAAATATGCAAGATGCTCATCAAGATAAGAGTTAGGATGAAATTGAAGCAGAAATAAAACAAAATATGATAGCCAAATTTGGAGAGATCACTCCTGATGAGGGTAGGACACTGGTGCAAAAGGAAGGGGTCATTATTTTACCTCAGTGGGATCTTGCTGATGCAATCATTTTTGATGTAGTGATAAAAGAAACTAAGCCAATGCAAGCTAGAGAGGCATCAATGGGTGTCAAATTCAATGAAGATCATGTAGCACTTGTGATGTGGTCCATAGAAAACAAAGCAAGTAAAAGAGCTGGTAGAGAGGATCACTCCAAACATTTAGGTAATCTCTTAGTAAGAAGAGTTACAGAAATAGGGGCTTTGGAAGCATCAAATATGACTCTGGAAACTACCAAGTGTTTAATTTATGTGGCCAAAAAACTAGAAGATGAGCTCACTAATTTGAATGAGAGGTATGAAATAGTTTTGGGGTCTTATAACTAAGAAAGGGTGAGATCTTTAGAAAAGGATAAAAGAATTGCTTTCTTGGAAAGCAAGCAATCTAGTCAATTCATTCCCCAAAGAATGTTAACCCAGGGCCCAAATCAACCTTCTTCATCTAGCCCATTTGTGACTTACCCCCCATCCCTTGCACTAGTAAGCCCTGCAACCCAAGAAATAATTGATGCTAAGAGAGTAGTGTTAGAGGCTAAAAAGAACAAGTTAATCATTGAAAGATCAAGGTTAGAAGAAGAGGGAAAGATGGATCTTGAGGATTCCCCTACATACAAAGAAGCTAAAGAATTGCTAAAGCAAAGGCATTCTGAAAAAATATATTCTAACCTCAAGAGGTGTGCTGGTGAAGCTAATCTTGCCAACCTTTATTTGATGGGAAAGATAATTGTTACCATAATCAACAAACATGATGAAGATAAGGAGCATTGGGACTTGATAATTGATAAATCAAAAGGGAGGAAAGCCCATATAAAATATTTCCATTCTACCTCAAAAGAGAAAAATAATATTGATATCATCTTGACAAGGACCTACAAATGCCTTAAACTGATGGCTGACTTGGATGTTAAGAAGAATATGATCATCAAAAGGATAGAAACCCTAAGAGGTGAATTCTCTAGGGATAGATATGATGTGTTTCCCAATATGTTCAAAAAGGATGGAAACATAAATAATGAAGCCCTATGGCTAAGGTAGTTTAATAAAACATTAACCAACAGGACAACCAGTATTGTTACATTGGAAAATATAGGTTGGTTTGTGTTAACCATTGACATTCTCAACAAGGCCACGACATTTTTTGAATCTTGGGAATTAGAGATTGAGAAAGCGAGTGCTAATTTGGATGAATTCAAAAACCAAAAGGATGAGGTCCTCAGCTTTAGTTGGCCAAGTGATGAGGTGTTTACCACCTGGGTCAGCAAGTATGGCATAGTCACTCCAATAACAGAAAGTAGCAATTAAAGAGTGACACCAAGTGCTAGTGATGTCTAGCAGTTTGAAAAAAGGCCAATACAAGTTCTTGCATCAATAAAGTAACAAAACCCAGATGATAAGGACTTAACAACCATAAGGCAATTACAAGCATTCAGGCAGTCATGAAACAAAGGACTACATAACTTGTAACAAAGAACTGTTATTCTCTCCACCTATTTTTTGTCTCATCTATGAAATGTAAATTTTTTCCTATAGCCTAGTCATCTGAAGCTTGTTCTGATTAAGTAAAAATAGGTTTTACAAGGACCCAAAACCTTTACAAAAAACCAAAGTATACAGCAGGTTTTACAAGGACCTGCAACCTAGTATAAAAGATACACAATTTAAAAGCATAAATAGCTAAGCCAAAGCATCAAAATAGAAAAGAACAGCAAAACAGAAATTCAAACATAAAAATGTCCCAAAGTAACAACAGGAGACAGTAGGGACGGCAAAAAACCCAGCCAAGAACGCAAAGAGAACAGTTACATATCTTTAACCATCTCCTCAGCTTCGAGGATCATTAGTTGCATGTTATTAGCCGAAGTTTTCAGCTCCTTTGTTTCTTTGTCCTCCTT